>WBNM01008493.1:61403-74232 GCA_013399055.1 Ramphastos sulfuratus | reverse complement strand
ACAGTGGTTTGGCAACTTCATCTGCCAGTTCCCTCAGGACTTGTGGGTGGATCTTGTCAGGCCCCATGGACTTGTGCACGTTCAGATTCCTTAGGAGCTCATGAACGTGATCTTTTACTACGGTAGGCAGATTTGCCTGCTCCCAGTCCTTACTTTTACCCTCTGGAACTTGGACATTGTGCTTGGAGCCCTTGCTGTTGAAGACTGAGGCAAAGAAGTCATTGAGCACCTCAGCTTTGTCCATATCCTTTGTCAGCAGCTCTCCATTTTTCTTCTGTAAGTGTCCCACATTCTCCCTAGGCCTCCTTATCTCACTGATATACCTGAAGAAATTCTTGTTCCCTTTAATGTCCCTGGCCAGATTCAATTCCAGCCTTGCCTTAGCTTTCCTGACCTGAGCTCTGGCTGCACCAAGAGTATCTTTGTACTCATCCCAGGTTACCTGTCCTTGCTTCCACTGTCTGTAAGCTCTCTTTTTGCATTTAAGTGTGTCCAGTAGCTCTCTATTCATCCATGCAGGCCTCCTGGCATTCTTACCTGCCTTCCTCTTTTCTGGGATGCATTGTTCCTGAGCCTGGAGGAGGTGATCCTTGAGCAATGACCAGCCTTCCTGGGCCCCCCTTCCTTCCAGGGTTATTTCCCATGGCACCCTGCCAAGGAGATCCCTGAAGAGGCTGAAGTCTGCCTTTCTGAAGTCCAGAGCTGTGACTTTGCTACGCACCCTCCTTGATGCCCTGAGGATCCTAAACTCTACTATTTCATGGTCACTGCAGCCAAGGCAACCCTTCAGCTTCACTTCACTCACCAGCCCTTCCTTGCTGGTGTTCCAGGAGTGCAGGAGATTTTGGGTTTCACATTGGTGGCTAGTGGCCAGCTGAGCTGCTGCTGGGGCTAGGGAGGGTGGAACCGTGGTTGCTTGGAGCTGGTAGGAGGAGAAAGGGTCGTAAGAAAAAAAGCTCAGAGACCATGGTTGAAAGTTGAAGAGCACACACATGAAAAAAAATAGCACGTTGTATCCAAAGAAAGTACAACGATTTTCCCAGCTCATTGGATTGTGGGAACTTTGCTTTTCCAGGGAATAACTTTGCTATTTTTAGCATTTTTATTATTCAATTTGTCACAGGCCGTCTCAGGAGACCATCAGCAATGGGTTTCAAGCAGCATCTGACCACAAACACTTCTCCGCATGTGATCTGGAACATCTGGAGCAAAGGAGCTGGCTTTCAAAGCATGCCAGCACTGCGCTGCCTCCCCACGTTTCTTCTCCTTCCTTCCATCTTCACATCCATTGCCAAACTCTGTGCAGAGAGCGAGCTGGAGCAGCCAGGCTCAGAGGACCTGACAGCACATCATGCCTCTGTATTTTCTGGGCCTGCTTTGAAGAGGAGCGTGGCTGGGGCCTGCTGGTGGCTCATTCCCCGCTGTGAGTTCTACGCCACAATCCAAAGGATGGGAGCTGGGAGCTGATGGCCTGGAGCTGGGCCAATGTGAGGCTTGGTGCCAAAGTGCACACACTGCACGCTGCATCTACAGAGCTGACAAGGAGATGCATGAAGTGCCCCATCCCAGCTGCAGGCTCGAGCTCCGAGTTTGGAGCATGGGTTTCTCTGGAAGTGGTGGAGGAAAACTCTCCGGGGAGTGATCCAGGCAGGTACACTGAAATTCAGAGAGGTGGTTCCACAAGCTGGAGGAGGGAATGGGAAGCTATGAAAGAGGAATGCAGGCAAATAGCAGAGGAAATGACATTATGATCCTGGCTGAAAGCTCTGTAATGCTTAGAGGACAGGGAGAGGTTTTGGCCCCTGCAGAGCTGATGAGAATTTTGTCACTGGCTGGGGGGGGCGAAGGTTTCACACAGTCATTTATCTCATGTTCATGTCCCCAAGATATCCCATATGGACATGGAGCAGTCACCCAGTCATCTCCAGTCATAGGTTCAGATTCAAAGAAAAGTTTGGGTTGGATGGGAACTTACAGATCATCTAATTCCAACCCTTCCAGCCATAGGCAGGGACACCTTCCACTAGCTTAGGCTGCTCAAGGCCTCATCCAACTCAGCCTTGAACACCTCCAGCAAGGTGGGCATCCACCACCTCCCTGGGCAACTTGTTCCACTGTCTCACCACCCTCACTGCAAAAAATTTCTTCCTAAACTCCAGTCTAAATCTGCCCTTCTCAAGCTTCAATCCATTCCCTCTCATCCTATCACTGCAACCCCTTGTAAAAAGTCTCTTTCCAGCTTTCTTCAGGTACTGGAAGGCTGCTCTAAGGTCTCCCTACAGCCTTTTCCTCTCCAGGCTGAACAGGCCAACTCGCTCAGCCTGTCCCCAAGGGGAGTTTCTCCAGCCNGGCCAATGGCATCCTGGACTGCATCAAAAGCAGTGTGGCAAGCAGATCAAGTGAGGTGGTTCTGCCACTCTGCTCTGGTGAGACATCACCTGGAGTGCTGTGTCCAGCTCTGGAGCCCCCAACACAAGAGAGACATGGACCTGCTGATGTGGGTCCAGAGGAGGGCTACAAAGATGATCAGGGGGTTGGAGCACCTCTGCTATGAAGACAGGCTGAAAGAATTGGGGCTGTTCAGCCTAGAGAAGGTGGCTCCAGGGAGACCTTAGAGCTGCATTTAAATTACCCAAAGGGGGCCTATAGGAAGGCTGGGGAAGGACTGTTTAGAAGGGGTTGTGGTGATAGGACAAGGAAAGCAGGTTGAAACTGGAGCAGGGAATGCTGAAATTGAGACCAGCTCTGCAAAAAAAGGTACTGGTAGATGAGAAGATGGACATGAACCAATAATGTGCTTGCAGCCCAGGAGGCCAATGGCATCCTGAGCTTCATCAAAAGAAATGTGGCAGGCAGGGTGAGAGAAGTGATTGTGCCACTGTGCTCTGCTCTGCTGTTAAACTGGTGCAGGGTAGATTTAGAGTGGACATTTGGAAGAAGTTCTTTACTATGAGGGTGGTGAAACAGTGGCTCAGATTTCCCAGGGAGGTAGTAGAAGCACCATCCCTGGAGGTCAGGCTCAATGGGGCACTGAGCAAGCTGCTGTAGTTGGGGATGTTCCTGCAGTAGCTGACCTTTAAATGATTCTTTCAACCCAAGCCCTTTTGCTGTGGTGCTACCAGCAATCCCCAACCAGGGAGCACCTGGGGTGGGGTGACACAGAGCAGACATGGTGTTGGCTCACTGCAGGGTCAGGGTGGTTTGGCTCATGCTTTCATGTTTCAGCATGAGCTTTGCCCTTCCAGCCATTTAAAAGAAATAGCTAGAAATCCAGTGAGAGCTTGGTCTGTAGGACACACTGGGGTAATCACAGAATGACAGAATGGTAGGGATTGAAGTGGAGGTCATCTAGTCCTACTGCCCTGCTACAGCAGGTACACCCACATCAGGTTGCACAGGATTGCAAGGTCCAGGTTGGTTTGAAATCTCTCCAGAGACTCCACAACCAGTGAATGATTCTATGACAGGGACACAGCAGGCAGATACAGAGCAACAGCTGTCAGCCTTGTCTGGGCAAGGACTCCCAAACAAAAAAATGTCCTCTCTCTCCCAGTCACCCACCAATGTTGTGCATATGTAAGATAACACCAGTCACCTGCTCTTTTTGCACTTGATGGCAGTAAGGAAGATACAGAGTGAAAGAAAGTGTAGGTCTAGGAACAGAATTTTATTTGATTCTGGAAAGTATCATGCAACAAATCTCTTTTTTAACCATTCTTGCCTAGCTTTCAGGTGACAAATTAAGATTTACAAACAAAAGGATGTGTCAGGTTAGCACCATAGGAGGAATGATCTTTCTTTACTACTCCATTTGACAGAAGAGTATAAAAGAAAGCAGAGGAAAGGGAAAAAAAGCCCCATGTGACCTTCTGTTTTCCACATCCTAGGTATTTCTAAGACAACTTCTACATCAAGACACCATGGCTCTTCTAGCATATCAAAAGAACTCAAGTTCAACAACACTGAGAAATACTGAAGTGTCCCAAGGTAAATAGCACAAAGTGCCAGCTCCTATGAAAGGTAAAAGTTGTAAAGGTCCAGAAAAAAGAATGAAAGAACAGAGATCCAAGTAGGGAATTTGTCTTTCTTGCAGTCTTTTGCAGGTATAGCCAACCAGCCTTGCTGCAAAGAGCAAAGTAAAAGGGATGTGTGCTGGGTCTGGCTGGGAATGGGTCAAATAACATAGAATCAGAAAGTTTTGGGTTGGAATAGACCTCCAAAGGTTATCTAGTCCAAACCTCTGGAGTCAGCAGGGACATTCTCCACTAGCTCAGGTGGCTTAGAGCCTTGTTGAGCCTCACCTTGAATATCTCCAGGGATGGGGCCTCAAACACCTCCCTGCGCAACTTGTTTCAGTGTTCTACCACCCTCATGGTGCAGAACTTGTTCCTGTCACTCAATCTAAATCTGCTCTTCTCTAATTTCAAACCACTGCCCCTTTTCCTATCCCTGGAGGCCTTTGTAAACAGTTCCTGTGCAGCCTCCTTGCAGGCCCCTGTCAGGCACTGGAAGGCTGCTATTAGGTCTCACCAGAACCTTCTGTTCTCCTGAGCTGAACAACCTCAGCTCCCTGAGCCTGCTCTCATAGCAGAGGTGCTCCAGCCCCCATATGATCTTTGTGACCCTCCTCTGGACCTGCTTCATCAGGTCTAGGTCCTTCCAGTATTGAGGGTTACAGTACTGGACACAGTACTCCCAGGTGAGATCTCGTCACAGCAGTGTCAGAAACACTCACCTCAACCTGCTGGCCACACTGCTTTTGATGCAGCTCAGGATGCCATTTGCCTTCTGGGCTCCCAAGTGCATACTGTAGGCTCCTAACATTATCCTGTAACACCCTAATTTCACAGTCCCAATATCCAGGTATACTTCATTAAACTCTCTCATTTCCTACCTGCAAGCTACTACAGGACGGCCTGAGACTTTAAACGTTTGTTTTCCTTACTTTAGGATTTATTGTAGCAATTTGTTCCTTGTGCTTCCTACTGTGCAATTCTCAAGACAGTGAGCAGTCTTACAAACCCTTCAATCCTTACTAAGCAGGAATTGTAGTACAGGATCTTGTGGTTTTACATGCTGAGAGAGTTGAGGTTGTTCAGTCTGGAGAAGAGGAAGTTTCAAGGAAAACTTGCTGCAGCCTTTCAGTACTTAAAGGGGCCTGTAAGAAAAATGGAGACAATTTTTTTAGCAGGGCCTGTTTTGACAGGATGAAGGGTGATTGTTTCAAACTAGAAGGGGAGCTTGAGACTAGATACAAGGAAGAAATTGTTTATGCTGAGTATGGTGAAATCAGTTTTCCCAGAGAGGTGGCAGATGTCCCAGCCTTGGAAATATTCCAGGTCAGGTTGGATGGGGTTCTGAGTTGAAAATGTCCTTGCTTACAGCAGGAGAGTTGGACTAGGTGACCTTGAAAGGGCCCTTCCAACTTTAAAGCACTCTATGATTCTATGCTGTCTCCTTCAGGCAGCGGAATAATTCCTTTAAAGTATTCTAATTATACATTGCAAATTGACACCAAGATCTTTGTAAGCATCTCTAATTAGAATATGTGTCAAATTATTTCAATTTCATTAAATTATTCACCTGACTCAACTGTTAGTCAGGCACTGGACAGGCTGCCCAGGGAGGTAGTGGTGTCACTGTCCCTGGAGCTGTTCAAGAAATGTGTGGACATGATGCTTGGGGACACAGTTAAATGGCCATGGTGATGTCGGGTCAACGGTTCAACTTGATGATCTTGGAGGTCTTCTCTGACCAGTATAATTCTGGTTTTATGGTTAAAAGAAAGGTTCAAACTCAGGTCAGAATGAAGGAGCAACTTTTTGTCATATTGGAAAAGATCTGTTGCTTACTCCTACCTTTCAAGGACACATGCATGGGCATTTAACAGCAACATTAAAGCAGACAGTAACAACAATTGGTTTGGATCCAAATCATAGCAAAACCAGGTACAAACCCAAAGCAGTTGTTTTTTTCAGACTGATAGCCACTAGGGTTACCTTTTCCAGTAAAGGCTGTTTCAACACCAGTGTTAATGCTGAACTAGGCAGAAAAGCCTTCACAGCCATGAGCACTGCATCATTTTACCACTGGGAGAGTAACGAGACTGAACTTTTCTTCATCTTGCCTTTATTTATGCTTGGACTTCCAGCACTGCACATCAGATACTCAGGGTCTTAATCTGTCCTAGATCAGACTGCAAAAATTACAATGCTCTCTCCACTGTCCTTGCATCGACAAATCAAACAGTCACATCCAACAAACCCTTCACTTGAGTGGTTACCTCTATCTAAAAAAAGGTGTCTCCTCTTCAGGATGTCAGCTTCTGGCTTACAAAAGATGAAGTGCAGTCAGTTACACTGAAATGCAGCTCTTGATTGTATTCTCTGTGCACACATTTACATCAGGCACACGGGTTATATAAAATAGCTTGGAGTACAAAAATATGGTTATGACATAGGAGTACCAAACAGCACAGAATTAGAACAGTTTTATTACCATGAGACCAATTTATATACAGGGTCGCCCCTCCCACCCCTCCCTCCCAATTACACATTTTTTTTGGGCTTTATAAGTCCTCTTCCCAACCTGACAACTACTCTAAAAAACTGCAACTGAAAAACACAGCTCTGTTTTAACCCCTACATTGTCTATGCAGTCTGCACCAATCCTCTCTTCTTGCACACAAAAATGCTCTATAAATAATTCCCCACAGAACGTCTTGTGTGTTTTATTGCACATTGTACATGCTGGTAGCTAAAGGAAAGGCTTCAGCCTTCTGCTGGGTAACTGTTTAAATACTCACTCCTGACTTATGGTAGGAATACTACTGCATTTTTTTTCAGGCTCTAATCTTAATTGGTGGTGTAAAAGTTAAAAAACAAAACCAAAACCAAACAAACAAACAAAAAAAAAAAAAGGCAGAACAGAAACAGAAGCCTGGAACAAGCTGTCCAGGGGGATTGTGGGGGGGTCTCCCTCTCTGGAGATATTCAAGACCCACCTGGATGTGTTCCCATGTGATCTGGTATAGGTGATCCTGCTCTGGCAGGGGGATTGGACTGGATGAGCTTTCGAGGTCCCTTCCAGCTCCTAACATTCTGTGGTTCTGTGAAAATATGCCTCGAAGTGTGTAGCTTTGGTGAAAGCTTTTTTGAGTTGTACTGGTTCTTACTGTATAAAGTCACTAAAAAAATCTGACCTGGTTAAAAATCCTGTTTCAAAATGTCTGCAGGTTTTACTATAAAATGATCCATACAGCTGCTTCTATAATCATATATTCCTTCTGTTTGGCAGAACTAGATGTTGCTGTGCTGCACTGACTGAGAGATGGACTTACATAGGTCCTAGTGTTAACTACAGAAGCTTGTGTGTTGGTCTCCATCCTGCTCCCTGGTGCCGGTAAGTAAAGAGCCCCTCAGAACACCAGAACAGGTTGGTATAAAAAGACACTGGGCACCAGGAGCATCAAGGCCATACACAGTTCCTGTTAAGTGGCTCTTTAGCCTAGGGAATGTGAGTAACTGATCATTAATAGTGTGGGTTTTATGGTACACTGCACTAAAAGAAGACTGCTAAACAAAAGAGAATGGTTTGTGTGTGACAGGTATGTGCCAGCTGGTAAAAATCTGCACTTTTGAGGGTTAAAACTCTGGCATAAACAAAAGAGATTAAAAAGTTGATTGAGCAAATGTTTTGCCACAGGTTTCTAAAGCTATTAGCCATCAACAGCTCCAGAAAGGGATAAACCCAGCAAAACCAAACAACTAAAATTGCACTATTACAAAGAAACAAGTCCATGAAAGGGAGAGGCAACCAGCTGCAGTTAAGGGACAGCCACTTCAAGAAGCCGATTGTTTTTTCGCTTGCAGGTTGGGATGTTGCCATTTTTCTGGCTGCCTTGTATGAACTTCACACATACTTTGTCTTGTCTGAACTGAACCAGGAACCTAGGAGAAGGAAGAAGACAGATTTTACTTACAGATGGGAAAAAAAAAGTAGTAAGTGACCATGAGAAGTAGGAATCTTTTCCTGTTGGTTCAGAGCGTGGCTCCAAAAGATGTTGTTTTCAGGTCTGTATGAACAGTAAGAGTTGGAGAATTAACAAAAGCCACAGGTTATGATATGGTTTGATTCTCCTTCAGGTAGCTTCTCCTAATTACTGCCTTCTGCCTGTAACTGTGGACCTTTTACAGTAGTTACAGTTTTATATTCTCTTAGAAAGAAGGTGGTTTAAACCAGAATTTCTAATGTACCGGAAATGTAGCAAAGACTACTTCCAGCTGCTTCACCATCATCCAGAAGGTCTTCTCTGTTTTCATGGTAAGATGCCAAATACTTCTACAGAAACATAGCACCTTCTGTAACAGCACAGCAACTTTTACATAAGGATGGAGTGACAGATGAGGGGTGATGGCTTCAGACTGCAAGGAGCTCGATTTAGATTAGACATTAGGAGGAAATTCTTCCCTGTGAGGGTGGTGAGGCCTTGGAACAGGTTGCCCAGATAAGCTGTGGAGGTTCCAAGCCTGGAGGTGTTCAAAGCCAAGTTGTATGGGGGACCTTGAGCAACCTGGTCTAGTAGGTGTCCCTGCCCATGGCAGAGGGTTGGAACTAGATAGTCTTTAAGGTCCCTTCCAACCCAAACCACTCTGTGACTCTAGAACATCAGAAGCATTGCTCTTCTGGCTTACACTTAATTTAGGTGTATCTGGTATGCTCCGGTAGAACCTCAAACTTCTCACCGATCTGGGTAGCATTACACAAGACAGCACTGCCTTTTGGCTCACAGGCAGCAGCTGCTGACCTAAAAAGTTCTTTACAACACAGCAGATTTTTTCCCTTTGAGCATCCTTAAAAAAAGTCCTCCAGCAGAGGCCAAAAACTTCAAAGAATTTGTTCTGCAGCCGGAACCCACAAATCAAGCTGACGGCAGAGCTCAGGGGAGGAAATGGCCTCTGCTGTGTCGAGCTGCCCTTCGCTCCTGCTTCCTCACTGCACAGAGATTAACTTGTTCGGCACTCGCAGCCACACGAGCATCCGGAGAACGCAAGGAGGTCCTACAGACATCACTGCTTGTCACCAACGCTGCCTTCTCCTCCGCTCATTGTTCCCATATTCTATATAGACATGGTTTGTCTCTTACTGTGCCCTGGAATCAACAGCAGCTTTGCTTCTATCAGCTCTCTTCCCAAAAAAGTAGTCAAAACAAGGCCACATTTTCTCCTCAATCTCTAAGTTCCAAATACTGCTTCACCACCAGCAGACATGGAACTGCTAACAACTTTAAATTATTTAGTCTGGGAGCACTCAATAGTAACATCCACTTGAATGTTTTTAATCTGCGAGACAAGAAACAAAACCACATCCCCAAATGCAAGGCTCTCAGGGAGCAGACTGGTTTCCAGACCTAAGGCAAGTGGGCAGGCCAGACCTAAATTCTGCATGCTTAAACTCTGGTTTAGTAGTTTATTTCTTTGTAGCCATCATTGTAACTGGAAACTTACTGGGGATAGCCAGAGTCTTTTAGAGGCTAAAGGGACACACCCTTGAGCACATTAAATCACATCTGGTAACAGAACAAAGAAAAATGGCAGATGTCATTTTCAAGGGAAGAGCAAAATTAGCTTTTCACTAAACCTTAAGATCTGAACACATACAAACTATACTATCATGACTCTAGCACAAGGGCAGTGCAGTGTGGACAGATAAAAGGTTCAGTTGTTACCTACACACACTACTGTTACAGGGTTCCAAGTGTTCTTTGTTCAAAATGAATAAACACACCAGATCAAAACTACTGAAGTCAGGGGCACTTCACACAGCAAACTGAGCATGTAACAGCACTGGGCTGAGTGCAGGGCTCAAACTCAGTAGGCTTTGGGAGTTCACACACACAATCACAGACTGCACTGGGTTGGAAGGGACCCTCAAAGGTCATCTTGTCCATCCCCCCTGCACTCAGCATGGACACACTCAACTAGATCAGGCTGTGGCTATAAACACTGGATTTGCAGTCCTTATTTAAGGCCAAAATATGAAAGTTTACCAACCAGAAAGAAATATTAAAAAGCAAGCTTTTTAGAAATTCAAGCTTTGCAACAACCAAAAAAGCCCCCAACAGTAACAGGTGGCTCTAACACCAGCAGCAGGAATGGTAAGCACACATTTTTCATCTTCCCCAGAAGATCAAGCTTTTTAGCCTCTCATTACTAGCACCATCATTACCTGCATTTGAGGAGGAGTTTTTCATTCCATTTTGGTTGCTTTCAGTAGAAGCTGGCACCTAATGCCCACTCTACTCAGTAAACATCTGAACTTTTCAGTCACACATAAAACCATTCTCTCACATCTTTTTCTACAGCAGCAATTCTGCTTTGTAGCCATATTTGAAGGTACCTTGAGAAAACCACATTTTCTCTTAATGACTTTCAAGGAAATAAGAGCCAAAATTAATACCAGACATGAGTAGACATTGAAAACTGAACCCTCGTTTACAAGTACAGTGTCAGGAGAGACACCGTTAGTGGTTACATGACAGTGTTTTCCTCTTCTAACATTAGACACTTGACTTTTTAGCACGTTGCACTGAAGGAAATGCACTGTTAAGCAAACAAGGAACATACTCATCAGATATCTCGATGTTGAGCTTCTGCTTGGTTTGGCTGAGGGTAGTGCGGTAAAGTTTAGTGGCCATTTCAATAAGGTGATCACTGCTCAGCAGGAAATCTCCTTTACCAGCTGCTCCTGACCCCTGAAACAGAAAGGGAAGTAGTCAGGACTAACATTTAGAATATGGAAAATATTAAATGCCAGCCAAGCAGGAGGTTTTACAAGGAATCTTTTTTTCCCAATGCAACAGTCTTCTGTTTTGCCAATTACATAGGGGTGTGGTGCAGCCTTTAGGACCAACATGCTAATAAACTCTCTAATAAACTCCCAGCCTCTTGAGAAAGCTAAACCCCTCTCTGACCCTAAATGAGGGTCACATTCATCTGGCTTACAAAACTGTAATGTTTCTGCATCCCATTTCTGGCTACACAGCAGCAAGCTCACAGTGTTTTCAGAAGGGAATAGAAAACCAGCTACCAAGACCAGCATAAGGATGAAGGTCAGGATGAAAATACATATATGGTGGTCTTCAAATCCGTTCAAGCTAGAAGACAAATCCCAGCTTAATGATTTTAGCAGAGCAATGCTGACAGTGCAGTGAAGCGACTATAGCAATGAGCTAAGTTATTTAGACCTGAGGAACCAAATTAGCGGTGCCATAAGGTGGATTTCTTGGAATCCCATAAAGAACAGAGAAATATTTTACCAGTGTGTCAGGAAGAATTAAGTGAGCAGTTAAAAAAGGAAAACCCTGTCACAAGGGATCCAGACTGAATTAAAGGCCCCTGCTGCCAATGGAAAACTGCAATCCTGAAGAGACGAAGTCTGATTTTTCACAAGAAAATGGTTGTTCACAGAATCACAGAATGTCAGGGGTTGGAAGGGGCCTTGAAAGACCCCATCTGGAGTACTGTGTGCAGTTGTGGAGCCCCCAGCACAGGAAGGACATGGAACTGTTAGAGCGGGTCCAGAGGAGGCCATGAAGGTGCTCAGAGGGCCGAAGCAGCTCTGCTATGAGGACAGGCTGAGAGAGTTGGGGCTCTGCAGCCTGGAGAAGAGAAGGCTTCCAGGAGACCTTAGAGTAGCCTTCCAGTATCTGAAGGGGGCCTACAGGAAGGCTGGGGAGGGACTATTGGTAAGGTCTTGCAATAACAGGACTAGGGGCAATGGGTTTGAACTGGCAGAGGGGAGATTTAGACTGGATGTTAGGAGGAAGTTGTTTGCAGTGAGGGTGGTGAGACACTGGCACAGGTTGCCCAGGGAGGTTGTGGCTGCTCCCTCCCTGGAGGTGTTCAAGGCCAGGTTGGAGGAGGCCTTGAGTGAGCTGTGCTAGTGGGAGGTGTCCCTGCCTATGGCAGGGGGTTGGAACTAGATAATCCTTGAGGTCCCTTCCAACCTTATCATTCTTTGATTCTATGATTTAGTCCAAGCCCCACCGTGACATAATAATTGTTATCACTTGGCTGCTGTCATTTTGAATCAATGTTTTTGCAGATAAAGCAAAGTTCTACAAAGTTCTAAACATACAGGCAAACCCCTATGATTTAATGTTACAAGATAATTAATAAACTGTTTTTATAACACTGCATGTAAAAAGGTCATATTATTGTATTAGACACTTGTCACCCACCTCCTTGAGGTGCACTGCAAAGAAGCCATCATTCTGGGAGCTCATGGACACTTTGGTGACATCTCCCAGTGGCACCTCTGATTTGATATTTCCAGATTTTTGATCCGCAAGCAGAACGTTGTTTTTGGTTAGTAAGAAAATCCGGGATGTGGCCTGTGACAATAGAGAAATGCAAACCATTACCTAGAAAGAGAGAGCTGGTCTTTACTGAGCACCTACAGAGTTCACAATCTGGCACACGTAGGAAGCATGACCATTTGATGTTGCTCATTCAAGGCTAAGACTCACTGTTTCCTGCGATTCACCAAAATTGAGTTGCCAAACACAACATGGTAACCAGCAATGGCTGCACCAAGGGCAGATCTTGCATGCCAAATCAAGTGGCTTTGTATGATGAAGTCACAGCAGCAGTGGACAAGGGAAGGGCAACTGATGTCATCTACCTGGATCTGAGTAAGGCATTTGACTCTGTCCCACATGACATCCTGGTCACCAAGCTGGAAAAACATGGACTGGATGGGTGGGGCACTGCTGGGTAAGGAATTGGCTGGATGGTGGCACACAGAGAGTGGTGATCAAGGGCACAAT
>WBNM01008493.1:12982-61358 GCA_013399055.1 Ramphastos sulfuratus | reverse complement strand
TGGAGGAGGCCTTGAGTGAGCTGTATTAGTGGGAGGTGTCCCTGCCTATGGCAGGGGGTTGGAACTAGATGATCCTTGAGGTCCCTTCCAACCTTACTATTCTATGATTCTATGAGTCTATGAACTCATGGAGGTATTTTCAGTGTTATGTTCTCCTCCCTTTGTCTAGTGGCAGTTGCTTGAGGAGGATTAGCATTTGGATTTGCAACCAACGAACATTTGTGTGTTCTTCAATTCGTCTTAGAAAATAACAAGGAAGAGAAATGAGAACTTAACCTACATATGGCTTTTGCTCCTGTAAGATCTTAATGACTAAGATCTTAACTATTCAAATTAAGTAGCTGTCTTAAGCACATAGAACCATAGCCACTGCTTCTTGTTCCTCTTCCCATTCTTCTCCTTCCCCTCCTTCCTCTCCTCCTTCCCCTCGTTCTTGTTCTCATTTTTCTTGTTCCTCTTGTTCTTGTTGTTCTTTTTGTCCTTCCCTTTGTTCTTCTCCTCCTTCTTGTTGTTGCTCTTAATTCTTGAGAGCTGTATCTGATAGGAAGGTATCTAGCTGTATCTATAGGTATCTATGTAGATGTATCTATAGGGAAGACACTGTCTTCATTTAATTAGTTTCTTCTAAACCAGAAAATTAACTGGCCTCAACAACAGGCAACCTAATGTCACTCCTACAAATGCATAAATGACATCTGCTACTTCTAAGATTTAGACAGATAAAGTGAAAACAGTTACATTTCTTCAGGGAGGACAATGACTTTGTTTTTCAATCAGTATGATTTAAATGCAGAACAAGTTCTGTGATGGTAGAATAAAGAAGTGCCCAGCGCATTGAACAGCTTCCTTTAAACGCTACAGAAAATTTGCCTCTTCACTCCAGAGGGCTTTCAATATCACTCATAAGACAGGCAAAGCTACCAAATGTGCCACTCAGTGTCTCAAAATGCAGTAACAACACAATTATCAGGAGTCTGAGTGACAATGTGAACCTTCAAAGCTTAAGTTATCTAAATACTTGAACAATTTTCTCTATTTATTTCCTTCACCTGTCAAAATGAAGATCTAAGTTTGGTGCAGAGCTTATATCTAGTTGTGAATCAATACAGTCTGTTACCAGGTGATGAGATCCCATTTTGATTCAGGGAAGTTACTAAAAACTACACAACCAAAGCAGATTTTGGTAATCTTGACATAAATTTAGACCAGGTGTTTAAAAATCACCAGTTTACATAAACCAGACAATAAGCCTTGCCCTTAAAAACCAGGCATTTAAAAATTCCTCAGACTATTCCATGAAAGAAACGACATTTCACTTCTCTGGATACAGCAATTCCATGTTATTACCTTCCCATTGGCTCTATTGATCTTGTTCACAACTTCAGCAATAATGATCTTCTCATCCACAGCATCTTTAAGCTTTTTGTACTTGGGGTTCTTGCTGATTTCCAAGTAAGCCCCTTGGAATGGCTGCCCAACACTGCCCAACAAAAAAGAGAAGGAAACATAAGTTAAATTGAATCCTCAGGGAAGAAACAATCCTCTTGGAAATATCATCACAGAATCATAGGACCACAGAATGGTAAGGATTGGAAGTGACCTCAAAAGATCATCCAGTCCAACCACCCTTGCCAGAGCAGGGTCACCTAGAGTAGGTCACACAGGAACACATCCAGGCAGGTTTGGAATCTTTCCAGAGGAGACTCCACAACCTCTCTGGGCAGCCTGTTCTAGGGCTCTGTCACCCTCAGAGTGAAAAAGTTTTTCCTTATGTTCACATGGAACCTTCTCTGCTCCAGCTTGCACCCATTGGCCCATCTGGCTCCAGCTTGCACCTCATTGGACATCACTGAGCAGAGCCTGGATTCATCCTCCTGACACTGCCCTTCACATCTTCATAAACATGGATGAGGTCACCTCTCAGTCTCCTCCAAGCTAAAGAGCCTCAGCTCCCTCAGTCTTTCCTCATCAGGGAGATGTTCCACTCCCTTCAATATCTTTGTGGCTCTTGCTGGACAGTATTTGAGGGGTGGCTCACAAGAGCAAAGTACAACCACAGTCACCCAAAGCAGTAGATTCCCTGTGGACTTCATCCTGAAGCAAACAATGATGACCTACAAATTAAAACTGAAATGAATCAGGACTTAGCTTCTATCACATATACCACTTAGTAATCTCTCAGGTAAAAGCAACTCAGATATATATTTTACTGTATTGTATTTAATTGGTCAGTCTTGGTGTAAGAAACACCACACTAGGGACATAAATAAAATCCCTTCTCAAGAAGCTCTGTGCTCATCAGATTTATACTGACTCAAAGCAAAAAACCACAAACCTGCTTGCTTCTAGGAAAGTCCAAAGGCAGCATCTTTCTCTGCTCTCAGCAGCAGAAAAAGATATCCCAAAGCAGCTAAGGAACAAACCACAGGCTAAAATCTACAGCCACTAAATAAGTCATCTACTGAAGAAAGAGAAGCATCAACTGAGTCAATTACAGGCAAAAGACACAAACAACCAAGCAGAGATCGTCCATGCATGGAACTGCTCTCACTAACTCTTGCAGATTCCTGGTCCTCCCTCTTCCGAACCTTGCTTCTCGCCTCTGCAGTGGCTTCTTCCTGCTCAGCTCAAACTATGGGTTCTAAGAGGAAATGCTCCTGAGATGCATGAGACCTTTGTTTTTAACCAAAACATAATTTTGAAGTTTATATTCACTTAGAAAGTTCAACAACTTCTTTCAAGGACATCAGTTCTCTATTTCATTAGTTTATTGCATACCATGAGTGCATTCCTTAAGTCAAGCCAGGTACTACTCCTACACCTTCCTGAGGAACATTATCACTGGAAACAAACTTCCAAGCACTTTTTGGTTTGTAAATATCCTTTCCAAAAGCTGTCCCCCAGTGTATCTAACTCACCAGTTCTCACATTAAAGTGTCATGCTGAACATATCAGGTTTGAACATAATAGGAGAGGTCCCTGGTACCACCTCATCTGGGAGTGCCATTGTCACTTAGAGCCTTTCAGTTCACTCTGCAGTTGCAGGAGGCAGTATAATGGAAACTGGGGGAGAGGGTGAGAATTAGTCCCTTCTACAAGGATCTGAGCAGGTCAAAGGGGGTTAGAACAAGACAATGAATCACAGAATCATAGAATGGTAAGATTGGAAGGGACCCGCAAGGATCATCTAGTTCCAACCCCCTGCCATAGGCAGGGACACCTCCCACTAGTACAGCTTACTCAAGGCCTCCTCCAACCTGGCCTTGAACACCTCCAGGGAGGGAGCAGCCACAACCTCCCTGGGCAACCTGGGAGCCACATCATGGCTTATGGGCAGAAGCGCTCAGTACCACAAGGTCAAGTGGCCTGCAATGACACTGAAGTTGTTAGACACAAACTGAGGTTTCATTTCCAGGATTGTGAAGTAGAGTGGTGGAGGAACATTTGTCAGACAAGGAAAATGAACTTTTTTGCTTAAGATAAGGAAAATCTTGCTTTGTTTCCTAAATCTATGCAAGGATAGGAAAGCAGCAGATTAAGTCAATACCTGGCTGGATACAAAGCCTTCTTGTCCTTGAAAAGTTCACTTGCTTCCAGTTTTTCTTCATAGATAAGCTTCTGCTGATCTGTGAACTGATCTCTGTACTTTTTACACTACAAAACACAATATATTAAACAAAGCATAAAGTTATCCTTCCAAATCTGATTTGAAGCAGTGGCACCACAGACTAATGTTTGCTTATTGCTCAAGATGCACATTCTTTGTATGCTTCTGAAGTGACTCAGCTCCATCCTACATGCCACTGTAGCAAACAGCAGAGGTGGTTTTATCCTTACCCCTTATAGATACTTCTGAATGACACCAAAACCAGTGTCTTTGAAGCACGTTGTGTTTGAACATGAGTTTCATCTATCAGATAGCAGTCACTGGAGACTATGCTGAAAAGGTTCATAGATATCTATAGTTTTGCTATTGTGGAAGTTTATGTAAGCAGAGAGAAAGAACAGACCCCAGCTGAGAGGATGAATTTTGCAGGCTCAGTAAGAAAAACTGCTCCTTGATAATTCACAGAAAACACAGCCTAGTAAAACATCTCATCACCACTTAGAAACTGTGGTTAGCTGAAATCTGGTTTGGATCTTAGGGTGGAGAGAAGAGCTAGAATCCAAGTAAGAAATTCCACTCGGTACGTCCAGCACTGGTCTAACAGCTAGTCCCAGCCCAGGCCACGGACACAACTGTTACAAGCTACCAATTAACAGGCACCAGCATATTGCTTTACTGTTAAGACCAAAGCTCATGGCAGGAAGCAATCCTCTCTCCCTAGCCCCATAAAGGAGCAGGGAGGGTAAGTTACACCCCTTGCAGGCCAAAGATAGCAACCAAAACCCACACTTCTTCCACAGAAATAAAATCATCCCGTCTGGAATGGGAAGATACATCCTAAAAATAAGCCCTTTGTGAAGAAAACTACCCCCAAAAAATCATGTGATGAAATTCTGTACAGACTGGATCAGAATATGTCCTACCCTCCACAGATGGAAAATCCTCTTTAGTTCCTTGTGAGTGGAATCCAAGAAAAGGTAAGGTCTGGCTGGCCAGTTTTTATCTATTGGTGATAAAGAAGGCATCTTATTCTTCATTTCCAGGAAGTATTTTTGCATCTGGGATAAAATTGAAGCAAGATGTTTTATTAATGTCCAAATAGCAAGAGTTATTGAAACAGGCAGATGCTCTGGGATTAAAAGGACGAGCACTAAACTGCAACTCTCACCTTTCGCAAACCTGAACATGGATTTTAAAAGTCAGGTATATTGAGCAATGCCAACTTAGATATAGGAAATGCTTTGTTAGCACCATTCCCACACCTTCAAAACACTGTTACTATCCCTTCTTTACAACATCAGAAGAGCTGTCTATTTTCCACGTGTTTGGCTTGGACATTTCCTTGCAAAGACTATCACAGCCATAACACAGCTGTGACATTTGCTAGAAAACAAGAATGTGAAACACAGAAAATGCATGTATGCTTTGCACAGATATGTATATATACATACAAGTCTCTGAAGGGTAAACTCATAAATCTTTCTTCCAGCATTGGCTCTGAAGAATTTCCTGTACTCTCTACGGACCTGGGAAGTGAAACAAAGCCTCCAAGTGAATACAAAGCAGAAGTCTGTTTGCACAGGTATGCTTTTATAACACTCTATGGCAGAAAATACTACAAAAGCATCCAAACATGCAAAGTGCTCCCTGAAACAGGAACACTAACTGGGTACACTTAGAGTAGATCAACCAGACCGTGGATGGAGAGGTCAGAAGTTACCTTGGCTGACCCATTTGCAGATTTGACAAAGAATTTGATATATTTTCCTCTGAAAAGGCAAACTACTCAAATACTGTTGAATTCATGGCATGAATTTGTTTTCACAGGCTCCTGCATAAAGTTGGGACTGGAAGAAGCAAGGTCTCAACAGTGATACAGATTTTATTGTGTCTAGGGTGACACTGATGTTAATTGCATGCTAACTGATGAACTGTTTCTGGTAGTTCTCTTTAAGATTCTCAATATATGGAATAAAAAAGGGACATTTTTCCTCTCCAGAGCACTTATGCATAAAAACTCTTATCAGACATGCAGTAAAGGAAAACAAGGTTTTGATGCTTGATAAGAGCAGAGAACTAACACAAAGGTTGCTTAATGCCAGTGAGCTTGATATTTGCTCCTAAAATAAAAGAGTATCAAAAAGTGATCACTCAAAACCATTTTTGCAGGTGATACATGCTTGTAAATGCAGGTTTCAGAGTATTTGTTTTGCACTTTGTATTTCTATTGGTGATCATTAGCAAAGTATCTAAATTAGCAGAGTGTCTAAAGGCAAGCTGAGAGGGAGCACAAGTGGTTTGTGGTTTTATGTGATGCCCAGGCTTACATCAAAGCAGCTGAAACATCCCTGACTTCTTTCCAACTTTGTCCCAGTCTTCAAGAGACCTGTGACAAATTTTGAGCAAAACCCAGGGGAAACATCATGGCTTTGCATGGTTTACCCCAGAGCAAAGGCAGTGCTTTTAGCTGACTTGCTATGTGTTGCTGAACCCACCAGGGGAAAAATAAAGGGAAACCCATAGAGCAGAACTCCACATCAGCTCAGAAGATTGCTTGCTTAGGTTCCCCTGCCACACCTTCTGCCCTATCCTCAGGCATTTTTAAATAATCCTGTATTTTGGGATTCAAAATCTCACCATTCTGGGATTAAAAAACCTTAGAGATAAACGGGCTTTGCTTAATTACAGACAAAGCTGCATCAACAAAACTGACAGCATTCAGCTGGCATCATTCTAGGCAAATGCAGCACATACTTTTTTTCCTCCTTGCTTTGTAAGAAAAATTATTAGGAGTTCTTATTCACTGATCTTCTGTAGGGATTAGTGCTCTATAATTAGCATACATCCTTTATTTATTTATTCATATTAATTAATACACTATTCAAGGATGGAAATTAACACACTCAAAGACACTCCAACTGTAATCATACCAATCTCACCATGTTCTCCTTGACTCTCTCTAATGATGTTGCTCTTCATGAGCTGCAAGGTGCGCAAATTAATTTGGGACAAAGGGACTAAGAGACATCCCCACATCCCATTGGAGCTGCAGAGCAAGCATTTGCAAATGCAAGCTGTTCCAGAAAAGTCTAAGCCTGGAAAGCATCACCAAGGCTATCAAAGGCTGCTTATCATACAATTATAAAAAGCCACCCCAAAACCTCAAGAATTAAACCTGCTGGAGCAGGTCCAGAAGAGGGCCACAAAAATGATCAGAGGGAGCACCTCTCTTATTGAATCCAGACTGACAGAGTTGGGGCTGTTGAGCCTGGAGAAGAGAAGGCTCCAGGGAGACCTTAGAGATGCATTTTGGTATCTGAGGGCACATTCAGGAGGACTCAGGAGGGACTGTATAGAAGGGCTTGTGGTGATAGGATGAGGGACAACGGTTTGAAACTGGAGCAGGGCAGATACAGGTTTGTCCTTATGTCTAAGTTCTTCACAGTCAGAGTGGTGAAATACTGGAACAGATTGCCCAGCAATGTGCTTGAGGCCCTGTCCCTGGAGACATTCAAGATCAGACTCAATGTGGCCGTGGGAGCCTGATCTAGCTGGAGGTGTCCCTGATGACTCCAGGGGGGTTGGACAAGATGACTTTTGAGGGTCCTTTCCAATGCAGTGCAATCTGTGAATCTGTAAATGGTGTCATCTTGAGCATTTGTCTATCAACTTTAAATCTTCACCTCCATATGTCATGGGTGAAAATACTTCACCCTCAGACAAAGGAGAACTGCCTGTGGTAGGAAGGATACATTGGAATGTCAGAGTCTTTTCTTAGAAAAATCAGTGTTTCAAGTGAGACCAAAGTGCTGCTTACACTACTTAGGCACACTGAAAGACCACACCACAGGCAGGCAGAAAGAAATTCCTCCTGTAATGTGCCTCCAACGTTTTTGATTCATCAGTTTTCATTTACATGCTGCTGTTTGATATAAAGCAGCCTCCAAGTTCTCAGGAGGGACATATTATACTGCTTGAAAATCATAAAAACAGACAGACCTACTTTGGCAGGAGGACCTAAAGTATGATTCTGATCTGCAGAATGACGTCGTAAAATGGCTCCTTAATATTAGCAGCTCTGGTTTCTATGTAGATATGGTAATGAATTTTATTAATATACATCAACTACAGAGAATTAGGTGTTTTGTGCTTATTTTTCCCATGTCATCATTGTTAGAACAGGTATGGGGGTATGAGAGCTGGGCTTTACTCTGCATTATCCATCAAATTGTTCCCTTTTACACTTCTGTAGTCTACAACACCCCTATCAGCACCAGTGACACCTAACCAAACAAAACTGGTTCAGATTTTCAATGCTCTTCAGTGCTGCATCTGTAAAAGTACCCCAGAAAACTGTGCCAGGTAAATTGCTTGGCCACAGCCCTGAAACATCTCAAGATGCCATTTTCATTGTCTACGTACAGAGCAGAAATACATTTTTCCAGATTCCGAATGTGTTTTCTTTTGCCAACCAGTCCTTGAAAGCAAGAGAGAGAATACAAAAGCCTCTTGTACGTCCCAATTTTTCTGGGAATTATGGCAGCCACCAGCCATGGGTAACTGCATGCCCTAAAAAAGGCTTGTTGGAAGCAACAGGATATCATCATTAGCTCATTAGCTTTACCATCATGCCCTCAACAGTTGGGGTCCGGGGTCTAACATGAGCAGCACTGAAAATCAAACAGCTACGTCCTGCTTCCCAATCCAACAAGCAGAGGGCACACAAAGAAAATACATCCCTGTAATCTTTTCAGGTAGGTTCTTTGCCAGTGTAGGGCAGGTTTTTAATTCCATCACCATGGTACAGTCCCTTTAGTCTGACATTCATCTGTCACTCGAAAGCTGAAACTCCTTCTATGACAAAGCCCACCTAAATATTGCTGTGAATGAAGTTTTCAGTAAAGTCCATAAAACAACGTTTAGCAATGGGATTCTGTGTCAAAGTCATCCCCCTCCTAGTGAGCTCAGATATGCTGGTTTATTGTTAGTGTTTGAGAAAGTACCTTCAGTCCAAGCCAGTAAGCCCAAATGACTGCAACAGCATGCTTACGCCTAGCCTCCTCCTTCAAGCGTTTCAATTCCCTTCGAGCCTAAAAGGTTTAGATAGTGAACAAAAGAGACAGCCCGATGCAGAAAGCACAACGACCAGGAAAAGGCTCCTCCCAATCACAACAGCCAACTTACAATCCAGACACAGGAGGATGCAAGCACAGAGTTTAACTTTTAAAACCCAACATGTCAGTGTCCCCATTCCTAGAGGCGTTCCAAAGAGGCGGAGATGTGGTGCTGGGGGACATGGTTTGGCACCAGACTTGGTAGAGTTGGATCGCAGTTGGACTCGATGATCTTAAAGGTCTTTTTCAACCAAAACAATTCTATGAGTCTCTGAATTGGTGGACAAGATTGCACACAATTGGTGGGCAAAAGCCTTCCACTGCTGCCTCAGTGGGTGTAGAGATAAGAGTTATTTGCTATCAGTGTTGCCATTCTCTCTTCCGTGCACACCTTGCAGTGGTATCTTGTAACTTGATTCTCATGGAGAACTTTGCTGCAGCTGCATAATCAAGGTGATCAGTATGAAAATCAAGACTTACTAAAATTTCACTAACTAGTCACTTCTTCCACTGGGGAGTGCCTGAGCAGAACAGAATCAGTGCTGAAACTCTGGATGTTATCATAGAATAGTAGGGGGTTGAACGGGACCTCTGGAGATCATCGAGTCCAAGCCCCCTGCCAAAGCAGAATCACTTAAATTACACTGTATTGAGGGCTTTTCTTCTGGAGGTTATTTTTTCTTTTGGATCTTTATGTGCTTTAAACAAAATTGTCCAACCTGGTAGATTCTGTCTTTTTGGAACCTTTCCTATGTACAAAGAGACTACGCACATTTCATCAATCATTCCTACTTCAGGGAAGCAATTTGCCAAGTATTCTAAACACAAAGGCCATGTGTGGGCAGTCTAACAGACTCTCACACTTTAGGAGGTACCAGGACATTTGTTATTTCATTATCTCATGACAAAAGTCGAGAAACACAAAGAATTTCAGTGTCCTAGGATCAGTCACAGCAGCTCTGGCCACACATCTGCACTTGGCAAGTGGTATGGTGCCAGACTTGTGCAACAGCAGCTCCAGCCTGTGCCAGTTAAACTGTTCTGATGGAGCTGGAAAGGTTAATTTGTGGTAGATGTATGCTCTCAAAGAATATGTTTTCACTCATCTGCTGTACTGAACAAGGGTTCTGCCAGTCTAAGGATTTGTCTGTCTTGTGAAAAAGAAGGAAATGATAACGTTCAGAAACTTTTCTTTTCAATATTCCCTGGGAAAAGATAAAACATCACACCAATAACAAGTTTTATCTCTTAGCAGATAGCTGAAATTCTATTTTTTCTAACCTTAATTCAGATGCTTATCTTTTAATACATATTCTATACTTCGATTCTTTTCATTTCCAGAATCAGAAGGCAATTTTTTTTGTGAACTAATTGATGAAAATAACCAGTAAAATATGTTTAAAATGGTCCAAATCTATGAAATATATAAATAATGAACTGTAATACAATGAACAGTTTTGCATCCACTTTCTGAATGTGTCTTTTTTTTTTAATTATAAAGAACATCTAAAGCCTAGGAAAAGTTAATATCACTTCTGCAGGACTGAGCAATTTTTTTTTTTAAGTGACAGGAGCTCTGGTTGAAGAGAAAATAAATTACTACTGTATTGCTTTTAAGCAAATGTAAAGGAAATGGTGTGTCTGTCAAATCACATAGCTGGCAGAACAGCAAGCTAGAACTTAAAAGTTCCAAACCCTCCCTAGAATGAGGGACATTCTGTACATGTTTGTTTGGATTCCCAGGGCTGCCATTTCATTAGAAATCTAGTGGATTGATATCAAAATAGCAAAGGTCAAACTCAGCATTGTTCTCCAGATGTAATTTGAGTATGTTTCTCCGTCTAGTTGGCAAGGTGTGGTGACAACTCTCCCACCCCATCCCCACCCATCCAACCTAAATGATAACTGGAAAATGTTTTAAACTTAATTTACCTCCTGAATATGGTTTTCAGCTACATTACAAATGTATTAGTTGAAACCAATAGGGTCTTGACCTCTAGTGAACAGCATTTCAAATGTTCACATACCCCACAACTACAGGCTGTGGATTAGCAAGAATCTTTCAGTGGGACTTTGCTTCTGAAAACAAACAGCTGATGCTAGAATTCCTGGGATTTTTCTAGGGCTGTAAGTTTAGAATTGCAAACTAACATCATTTTCTGCTCAAAGATCAGGTCATAAAACCGTGCTTTACTTGTACTTACTCAATTTCTCATACTGGTTCAAAGCACAGCCAGAATGAAACGAATCCAATGAAACCAAACTAAAATTTAGTAAGATTGAATAGCATTGGTTTGAACTTGTAAATGAAGACTGTCCAGGGTGCAGAATATGCAGCCTGGTGAAATTCTCAATTGGATTGCTGACAGAGTGTCACTGAAAGCACTTGTTGAGGGTGGGGGGGAACAACACACCAAAAAACCCCAATCTTCTCTCCCCCTCCATATCATGCTTTGCACACTTAATGTAGTCCAGCGCACATCTTAATTTGAGACTGCTGTAGGCTAGTCATTTTTAATCAAGTCTAACGACTCATTAGTGCAGATCACGACTTGGATGCCATGCAAAGAATCACCTACTCTACAAAAAAACTGGCATACAGAATGTTGGCAGGCTTATGAAGTGTGGCATGGATGGAAATGAGGGGAAACAATGATCATGCTCTATTGTTTTAAAGTCAATTGTATTAGTCAGTCATTCTCACTATTTACTACTGATTAAATGGTTGATACTTTTGGGTGATGAAGGGGGCATGTGATATGTGCACGTGAAGTACCTTATATCCAAGCCAGAAAGCCCAAATAACAGCAATAGCATGTTTATTCCTAGCCTCCTCCTTCAGCCGTCTCAGTTCCCTTCGCGCCTGTGATGCATTTGAAAAGGGGATACAGAAAAGCTTAGGAGAGAAAAGGTTACTGCAAGTTCCCCGTGGTGCAAGGAAGAGAGAAAGAAACCAGTCACTACAAACAGCAAACAATAAAGCGTGTCCCAGCTTCCCAGACTGCACCAGCAGAACCACGTTAGCAGCACAGAGCAACATAAAAAAAAAGTGAAAATCAGCAGTTCAAGCCACTGAAAATATCCCCAGATAACTTTATCCTGAAGGACCTTCTTCATTCTATGTAGAAATAAGTGCTCAATTAGTCGCTGTTTTCTTACCTGGGTACCATGCCAGTAAGCAGCAATTATTGTGGCAGCCTCATTACAACGTCTCTGATGCTTAAGCTCCCGAAGAAGTTTCCGAGCCTGGAAACAATCAAAATCATTATTTCATTCCAACAAATAGTAATATTAAGGATTTAAAAATAAGACACTGCAAGGTGTACATCTAGGCAACCCCAAAATACAATGCCTCCAAAAATCATGCAGATAAAGTCACCAGTACTGCACAGCTTAACATGGCTCTTCCACAGGGGATTCTGAGCAGAACTGGAGAGCTTGGGACGGGCAGTTCAGAGGATCTTAGTTCAGCATTTAGTTTTCTTCCCGATTTGCTGCCTCACCTGAGATACTTTCACCCTGTTCTGCTGCCCAGTAGTCCCTACATAGCAGTGGTCTCTTAAGTGACACTCAGAAGAGACTAGTTCTTGGGAAACCTCAGCAGGTAAACCGAGGCAGGCTCTGCAGCTGAACTATTACAGTGCCCTTTTCACTCAAAGCTGGATTTCCTGACATCAACATCTATGAAGAGAAGTTACTGTGATCCAAGGAAATGGCAAACAAAACCGTAACTCAGGATGAGGTGCTGCTTTTACCCAGTTTGCTTCTGATGACACTCATGGGAAAAGCCATGGAGGACTCCCAAACAGAACTGGGAGGATGCTTTTAATTCATTTAAACAAAATAATAAGGAAGTAAAAATCAAAAGGGGAAAAAAAAGTAAAATAAAATGATCCTGGCTTATTACTGGCAAACTTTAAAATCTTGCGGGCTGTTCACATTTATAGGTAGTAACTGAAGCCCTTTCCTTCCCTGTCTGGCAGGAAGGGACCTGACTGCAAAATTAAAAGTAGTTGTTTCTTCTCTAGATAGAGTAGAAAGCCACAGTTGGTGGTGTAGAGAAAGGTTAATAAGAAAATAGGGGAGCACCCAGAGGCATTTTTGCTGAAGGTGGACAACAGTAAGCTTTAAGTACTGTGGCTAACTTCATGTGAACTGTTAACCTCATTTTTACCTCTAATTACAGCCTGCCTCCTGAAGTCTCTACTGTGGCTGCAGGATTATCCCTTGCTGAAGCGCAAACTTCTCAGAGAAGAAACAGCGTTGCAGCAGAGGACAAGCAGACAGTAAGGAAGTGCTGGTTCAACAAGTTGAGTACAGTACACTTTCACAGCCCCTGCTTAGCTCACCGAGGAGATCTGGAGCCCTAACCCCAATAAACGTACTGCCCAGGTGACCCAAACTCCTGCTTTGAAGGCTGCTTTCAATCCTCGTTATTTGAGAATCCTGTTAACCATAAATAACCACCAACCACAACTTACTTCTTACAAAGCAGTCCACATTACAGTTTTCACAAACCCAGTGGCAGAGTCCCAGACTCTGGAGCTGTCTAGTTGGTCTGCACTGAACTCCAAACTCATTCACATTCCAGCCCACGTAAAGAGGGCACCTCTCTCCAAATTCTTTGGCAGAAGACACTTCCAAGGAGGTGTCTTCAGTGTGGTCCCAGCTTTGCACCCCGTTCGTTTGCCAGGATGCATGAGATGTCCCAAACTCAACTCATCAATAGCAAACACGAGGATTTAACAACACCTGCAGCACAGCCACACCTCAATGGGCATGGAAGTCAGGAGGCTAAGTGCACCTGGAATGTGTTTTTTGACCTGCTTCTTACTCACTGTGCAGACAAAGCTGCACTAACAGGAAACTCACCTTCCATCCTCTGATGTAAGACTGGACTATAATAGCTGAACTCTTTATCTTCTGGTATTTTTTTTGTTGCTGCATGGGAAAAAAACAATTGTGTGATGCTTGGAGCAGAATAGTGCAAGTGTAAAATATTGTAAAAGAAAACTTTCCTTGGTAACATTTGAAAATATGATTAAGGATACAAGCATTACAAAAGAGAAAGTGAACACTCTTTGACCAAGCAGATCAGAACATAGAGTCTATGTTCAACTGGAGAGGAAACAAAGAGCATCACCAATGCTGCACAGACAATGTCACTCTGTTTATAGAAACACTAAGTTCATGGTCAGCAGCACAAAAGTGACATGGATTAAAGACTAACAGTAACAGCTTTCTTTGTCTTTCCCACCCCCGGAGTGCACACAAACAGCCACAAACGCTCAGGTTTGTTGGCTGAGCTTTTTACCCTCTTTTCATGAGACTTGTGCTGTTCCTATACCCCCAGTCCCTTTGTAATACCAAATGGTGATAACTTAGGAAAAGAGAAACCCCCCAGATTCCTGAATGACATGCTGGAACATTATCCAGGCATGCCACTTTGAACAATGGCTTTCTTGGAAGCTGAGCATTTTCAATCTAAAAATCTCAGCTCTCCAGCAGCCAGTGGTTAGTGTAGTACTCAGGTGAACAACAGTTGCCAGACTGTAATGAGGCTTTTAGATTTCAGAGCCTACTCAATAACACTGAACACCTCTGTAAGCAAGCTGAACAGAATCCCCTCTAGGCCACATTCACATGATGCCCATCATGCCTTGCAAGGGAACAGAAAAGCAAGTTCTGCAGATCCTTTAGCCAAGCCTCCAGCACAAGCCCTTGGCAAAAGGCTTTGTTCATGCAAAGATTCCTTGTGAAACCTTCTCCCAAGTAACTAGGAATGGGACAAGTGGAAATGGCCTCAAGTTGCACCAGGGGAGCATTAGATTGAACACCAGGAAAAATGTCTTTACTGAAAGAGTGCTCAAGCCCTGGAACATGTTGCCCAGAGAGGTGGTGAAGTCACCATCCCTGGAGGTGTTAAAAAAACCAAACAGTGGGACATGGTTTAATGACCATGGTGGTGTTAGATTCAGTGATGTTAAAGGTCTTTTCTAACCAAAACCATTCTGTGATTCTAAATATCAGTGCCTAAGGGTCACGTTGGGTTAGGAGAAGGTGCTCTCCACCTAGCTGAAGAGGCTTAAGGAAACAGCTCTATTGTCACTCCTAAGTAATTCTGAGTGTCTTGCCATCACTCTGCATTCAAAGACAACTGCTGCCATGGTTCACCAGCAAACCGAGAAAGGTCTACAGGTAAGAAACCAACAACGATGGGAACTTGGTCACACATTTGTTTAACTTCCTTGTGCTAAGAGTTGTTCCTATCTAGCTGTGGTAACACCACATTTAATTCATTCAGAGATCATAACAAAGCCACATGGGCACAGTGCAATTCTGCAGTGCTGCTCTTTGCAGAACCAGCAGCTTCAGTCACCAAAGTTCAGAAGGAAGAGCTTTTGCAGTAAAAATAAGCTTTGAGGAGACCTTGGAGTAGAGTTCCAATATCTGAAGGGGGCTACAGGAAGGCTGGGGAGGGACTATTGACAAGGTCTTGTAATGACAGGACAGGGGGCAATGGGTTTGAACTGGCAGAGGGGAGATTTAGACTGGATGTTAGGAGGAAGTTGTTTGCAGTGAGGGTGGTGAGACACTGGCACAGGTTGCCCAGGGAGGCTGTGGCTGCTCCCTCCCTGGAGGTGTTCAGCGCCAGGTTGGAGGAGGCCTTGAGTGAGCTGTACTAGTGGGAGGTGTCCCTGCCTGTGGCAGGGGGTTGGAACTAGATGATCCTTGAGGTCCCTTCCAACCCTACCATTCTGTGATTCTATGATATATTCATATGTTTTCCAAATGATCCCTGCTCCTTTCTAATTACCCAGGAGGTGCTTGCATGCTGTTTCTTCCAACTGAAGTTCAGAAGAGCTGTTCCAAAATTTGACAGCTGTTTTAACTATGCTATGCTCCAAACTGAGTAAAGTTGATATATACTGTATGCATTTCTGGGCCACTCAATTCAAGAGACATGTTGAGGTACTGGAGTGGGTCCAGAGAAGGATGATGAAGCTGCTGAGGGGCCTGGAGCACAGCCCTGTGAGGAGAGGCTGAGGGAGCTGGGGGTGTGCAGCCTGGAGAACAGGAGGCTCAGGGGTGACTTCATTGCTGTCTATAACTACCTGAAAGGAAGTTGCAGCCAGGTGCCAGGTGCCTGTCTCTTCTCCCAGGCAACCAGCAACAGAACAAGGGAACAGAGTCTCAAGTTGTGCCAGGGGAGGTCTAGGCTGGATATTAGGAGGAAGTTCTTGACAGAGAGAGTGATTGGCATTGGAATGGGCTGCCCAGGGAGGTGGTGGAGTTGCTGCCCCGGAGGTGTTCAGGAAAAGCCTGGATGAGGCACCTACTGCCATGGTCTGGTTGATTGGCTAGGGTTGGGTGACAGGTTGGACTGGATGAGCTTGGAGGTCTCTTTCAACCTGGTTGATTCTATGATTCTATGATAACCAAACACTAATGGCTTTCAAGATGGTAAACAGAAGTGCTCTTCAAATAGTGGCTGTCAGTTCTGTTTACAGTTTAAGAAGATGCTTTCTTCCCTCATCCTGTGTTTTATTGAGCTTTCTGATATGTACATAACAACAAAATGCAGCTGAAATGCTTAACAATTGTTTTCAAACTTGTATGACAAAGGAAAAAAGGTTTATTGCTTTTAAGTCAACATTATTTACTAGCTGATGAAAAGATTAGGAAGAGTCACGCCGGTGGTGGTCACGACGCAGATTTGAAGCTGGTTTAGAACTATATCAATAATGATTCTTATGAGCTACAATTAAAATAAATCCCTGAGATCCTCCCAAGCAGCATTCTTGAGCCTCAAATGCAAGGGTTCCAAATAAGGGAATAATACAAACCCCTCAGGAATGACCAAATTCCATGGAATTCAGTCATTATGCATATTAGTGAAGGTTTTTCACACGTTATCCGTATGTTTTGGGAGCACTGTGAGTGTCAGGCAGCACAGCATTTTAGCTGAATGGAAAAGGCTCTTCCCAGCTGAGCCTGCTCTCCCAGAGGTAAAGTGCTCTGCTGAGCTTTTGAATTATTTAAGCACCATGCAAACACTTATTAGTGGTCTAGAGAAACTTTTTTTTTTTTTTTTAATTTATAGGAGTGATACTTAAATACTAACCTAAGGTTGAGATTTGTTCAGCATTTCTCCATAAATACCAAGGAAAAATACTGTATGAGGGTTATAAAAACATCATATTGAGGTTACATGAAAAAAAACAGGCATTAAATGATGAAAAGCCCCCCCCCCCCGCCCCCCCCCCATTTAGTAAGGATAGTGTCTTACTGCGTATCTCCTGTACCAGGCAGCAATCACAATCTGGCTTTTCTTCATTAACAAGAAGCGTGTGCGGCACTTCCAGCCTCTGTAAATCTTCTCAATGAGAGTAGCCAAGTCCTCCAACCGCTGCTTTCTCAGATCTTCTAGTTTGAAGAGCTGGGTGTTGGGGTTTTGGAGGTTTTGTTTGACATGGGAAGAAAAAGGGCAGGAGAGAAGAGATGAGGGAAAAAAACTATAAGCACAGCAGTTGTAGAAGGAATCTCTTCTTGTGATGGTTTGGGAGTTCCCTGCCCGCCCCCACACTTTGTAAAAATCCCCCAGACTAGACTCAGCCAGCTGGAAGTTAAGGATGAAGCTCTCTTTACAGCTCAGCACAATGTACAAGCAGAGATAGACACAATGGACAGGAATAGTTACAGACATATACAAGGTAAAGGGAATACAGAAACACAACACCCCTCCCAGAAATCAGAGACCCCAGGAGGGGCTCCCAACCACCCTTCCACCTTCTCCCCACCCCTATACCTTACCCCAAGGGTTGCCTTACATGCAAGGTGAGTTTGGAGGATGGGCCAGGGGGGTTAGAAGGAAAGTGGTTAGTGAGGTTACTCGGCAGAGAGGAGAAGGCAAAAAGCTAGACAGCCCCAGAGTGTCTGCAGGCCTGAGTGTCTTATCTTTGTTTTGTATTCTTATTCTTAAACATCTTAGCAAGCCTATGAGTGCAGTAGACATCACCATTGTTTTCCTTTCACAGCCTAGAATCTAATTTTCTCCATTAAAATATTCCAATTGGCCTCAAACCAGCACACTTCTTTATTTAAACCCCTCTTCAGCCACCTCTTGGTTTATTGATCTCTAGAGCTATAAGCAGGTAAATCAACAAAGTTTGCGGCAGATCCAGAGCCTCAAGTCAGTATATGAAAGCGACACGAAACTCAAGTTTGACAGCTGTTGCAGAGTCTTGCTTCACAAGGATTTGAATGGGTGTCCTTTTTAACGCTGTTCTGCAGCTCTGTATCTAAAAAGCTGTGCAGCAGCCAGCTAGTGAACAATGCAGTTCAGAACAGGCCACGCTCACAGAAGAGAGCTCCATGTTGCAGAGCACGTTTGTCACTTACCGTTCTTGGGTTGCGGATGAATATCTTTGATCTACCAAAGGAAAATTCTTCTTCAGGGATTTCCAATTCATTGAAAAGCACCTCTACTCCAGCCCTAAGAAGGAGGAAATGAGCTTAACCAACATGACCTCCAGCTCTAACACTTCCTATCTTTACATATTTGCAGATTAATTTATGGAAAGTATATGAAAGCTTATTTTATGATACTCAACATCAGAAGCTTGAAAACCTTACTCAGTTCCTCTCTGGTTATTTAGCTAAAGGCAAGAATAATCACTGTAAAGGTTCAGAATTTTTATTTCACAGCATCAGCAATGACCTGTTTTTTCCTTTTACATCTATAATGGCTTTATAAAGAACCAAAAAGAAAGAAAGGGAAGGGCTCTGACGTTGACATCAGACTGAAGAGTCTGACAAATACTCACGTTCCACACTCTGCAGACTGCATTTTACAAATGTCAATTAGAGAGGAACTGCACAGATCTTTCTGATGATTGCAACAATGCTTTTGTTATCAGAACTGCTCTCCCACCATTGATCTTGATAACCTAAAGCTTTACATCGCAGCTGAAGATAAAAAGCCATTATGAAAGATATTCAAATCAGGCTATCGGTGGCCACGTGTAGAAAAGACTCAGAAGCAGTTCATTTGCCTACCCGAGATGTTATCTGTAAAAATACTTGTGAATGCTGTGCAATTTAAAAATCACATGTTTAATATTTCTGATTTGCAAGAGGTATCATCTCCTAGTTGTTCAGCAATCATTATGCAAAATTATTCTTGAAAGGACCAAGGAAGATTATCTGGCTGTCTTCAAAGAAATGGGTGTTCCTGCACTGTGAGACTTGGTTATTGAAGGTAAGGACTTGGTTATTAAAGGTAAGTGTCCTTCTGATCATTCTAGACCTCCTACTCTTCTTGATTCCACTCCACTATCTCTCTGACTCCTTCTTTCAGACCCAAATCAGTGAAGGCTGCAATATAGTCCTAAACCAAACACTGTCTCTTTGCTCACATTCAAAGCCTTTTGCATTAGCAGGTCAGTTCAGCACTAAAAGATCTATCTCCTTTGCCAGAGAACTGTCATTGTGAGCCTGCTAAAAAAGTACAGGTTTCCCACTGAATGAACTCATCCAAAATCTGCAACAAGATGCTAAGCAACATTAAGGGTAAAACCCTTAAGCCACACTGACCTACTTTTAAATTCACTTAGCAGTTCATGAAATTCAGAACATGTGGAAGACAGTCATTTCAAGCACTGGAAGAATGAGGGAAGCTTACAGCTGTGTTCCTACCTGGCTGGCCCTCTCCAGTGGGGCCATGTCTGCTTGCATAGCATCTTGTACCTCTCCAGGCAAGGCTCGTAGGCCTGCCTGAAGGCGTAACCTGCCCTTCTGACCCGCACGTTCTCCAGCAGGCCGAGGTAGCGGATCTGGTGGCACACCAGGGCATCGTTGAAAATGTGGGCAGCCTTTTTGTCATTGGGCTTGATGCATCTGGAAAGGGAAACACTTGTTTTTACATGCCAACACCTACTGTTGTGAGTTTAAATCAGAGATTTCAATAGCTTCTTCAATATCCAGATTTATTTTAACTTCGCCGCACTAATCCACCAGAGATTTGCTACAGGGTTCTTTACCTGATATAATTGGGATTTTTGGTCTGAAGATTTTTCATCAGGGTAGCAACTGAAGCCTTGAATTGTGAACCTGCTGTTGGTGGTCTCTTGAGATTGATCTTTGCTGGGTTCCCTTCAGGGAAGAGTGCTTTGATAAGAGAGTGATTGGCCTTCCACATGGCCTGGGAGAGGTCACGGTACAGAAGGTCATTATTTTTGTCAACAAATCCTTCCACCTGGTACATAACCTGAACAACAGAGAAGTCTTGTCAGAACATGTTTCCAAGTGCAGCCTAAGAAATTAGTTCTCCTTTCTCCATATCCCAAACAAACAAAAGACATTTGAGCTGTCATTTTGGAAGGCTTTCTGCTGGATAAAATTTCTGTGAACAAGTCTCCTGGACAAGATCACAGAATCACAGAATGTTAGGGATTGGAAGGGACCTCGAAAGATCATTGAGTCCAAGTACCCTGGCCAGAACAGGATCACCTAGGCCAGGAAGGTTTTGAACATCTCTGTAGAACGAGACACCACAGCCCCCCCCGGGCAGCTGGTTCCAGTGTTCTGTCACCCTCACAGTGCAAACAATTCTCTCACACTAACAGGTCCTTCTGCTGATCAATTCTGGTTTCTGAAATAGGAAAACCCCTTCTTCCTTGCTAACACTGATAAACCACAGCTTGCTAATACTCCCAATCTTATTTTTTTTTCTTTTTTTGACTGGTGGAAGTTTTTCTCCCTCTCTTTTGAATCACAAGTGCAAAAAAACCCCTATCCCTTCAAAGTGCTGATGCTTACACCATTTGCCTATCACCTCTTAATATCACAGCAGCAAGCAGAGATCTGTGCAGTCCTCAGGGGCCTGTTGTTTTTACCAGGAAAACAGTCCAACAACAGCAAGCATGAATGGAAAGCTCTGACCTGCAGCTGGAGACCCACGAGGCATCAGGGGGTACATGATGTAGATCTCTGATTGTTACTTGCTTTTTTATTTTTTGAGGGTAGGGGATTTAGTTAGATTAATTGTGATAAGTCATTCAGCTGCTAATAGAGATTCTGCAGCTTCATGATTCCTCAGTTCTGTGTAGAGATGTACTATGTACACACAGTATTGAATCAAACCAACACTGACATTTTTTATTTACACAACAGCAAGCAACAGCAAGAGACTGGCCACTCTGGCAGCATTTTTCTCTGGAGCACCTGTGTCTGTTCCTGACAGGTGTGGTAAATGCCCCTACTGAAAAAAAACTGTTCATGTGGACTTGCTTCTGTTTCATAAAAAGAGGGTCAAACTTTTGTTGTCCAGTGACTAGATCAAAATGTTCTCAGCTGAGGATGGAAAAAAAAATTCCTCCTAAAATAGGAAAAATTCACTGACTGATCTGTTGGGTAAGTGAAAGCCAGTAACAATATAAGCCCCTCACTGCATGCTAAGACAATCTGTTTCCAGTCCTCCTCAAAGTACTGGGGTATTTTCAGCTCATTTTGAATCCTGACAACCAAAGAAATATCTAAGCATTAATCCCCAACAGGTTACATTCATAGATTCATACAATGGTTTAAGTCAGAAGAGACCTTGAAGATCATCTACTTCCAAACCCCCTCCCATGGGCAGGGACACCTCCCACTAGTGCAGCTTGCTCAAGGCCTCATCCAACCTGGCCTTGAACACCTCCAGGGAGGGGGCATCCACCATCTCCCTGGGCAACCTGTGCCAGTCTCTCACCACCCTCAGTGTAAAGAATTTCTTCCTAATATCTGGTCTCAATCTGTTCTCCTTAAGCTTCTCTCAAGCCCTTGTAAAAAGTCCCTCTTTGGCTTTCTCATCAGCCCCCTTCCTGTACTGGAAGGCTGCTCTAAGGTCTTCCTAGAGCCTTCTTCAGGCTGAACAGCCCCAACTCTCTCAGCCTGTCCCCATAGGGGAGTTTCTCCAGCCCTCTGGTCATCTTTGTGGTCCTATGGAGCTGCTCCAGCAGTTCCATGTCCTTCTTATCCTGGGCATCCCAGAAGTGGACACAGTACTGCAGGTGTGGTCTCACAGAAGCAAGGCAGAGGGGCAGAATCACCATTACGAAATCGCCTCAGCAAATCCACGACGAAGTTAACAAATGGCTACCTCCAAAGCTGAGAGTATGATATTTCCATGGCTGTTCTGAATGAGGAAATGATTGAACTCTTCAAAATGGTAAGACTAAGTTAAAAACTAGGGAAGCATTAAATACTGCTGGGCAAACGAAACACCTTCCAAATACTCTTTGTGAAGTTGACAGTTCAGCAGGTTGAAACGTGAGGTACAGTTTCAAGCCCTGCATTTTCTTTTGCATTTCTTTTAAAAAGAAATGCTCTTCTTGTTACAAATTCCATTATTTTTATTTTCATTAACAAAAAGTCATGCTGAATTGCACATCAAAAGCTATCTGGCTTCTATTTATTCATTCTGCTTAGGCTGCAAAAAGCAAATACATTTGCAAGCCTTTTGTGTATCTTTCTCTTCCATCTGTTTAAACACAGAGACTGTGAAAATAAACTCAGGTCCTCATAATGTACCAAAACTCCACTTTCTCATCAACGTGACTAAGGACTTCAGCTAACTCAGTGACAAAGAACATGTCTTCCAAAATATCTTGCCTGCAAATGTGTGTGTGAATTTTTGTCATTCCAAACAAGGTTTTATTTCCAGAGACCCAGCAGGACAAGCAGTTCACCACCAAAGCACGTGGGACATCTTTCCCCTTTGATGAAAGGAGAACTGCCCTTGATTTCAGCTGGAGCAGCATGATCCCTGAAAACCTTCCAGCCCAATTACAGATCTTAGCCTTAAGATGGAAAATATAAAGACAGGTCTGGATTTTTGATCAGCTATTGCAGAGTCACGCAGAAGCACAGAATGTAGGGGGTGGGAGGGATCTCTGGGGATCATCTAGTCCAATGGCCCTGCTAACACAGATACACCTAGATAAGCTTGCACAGGAACATGTCCAGGTGGGTTTGGAATCTCTCCAGAGGAGGAGACTCCACAAACTCTCAGAGCAGCTTGGTCCCAGGGCTCCACCAACATCAAAGCAGAATTGTTCCTTAAGTTCAGGTGAAACCTCCCATGTTCTAGTTTGTACCCAGTGCCCCTTGTCCTATCAGTGGACACCGCTAAAGAGAGCCTGGCTCCATCCTCATGGCCCCTGCCCTTTAGATATTTATATGCATTGAGAAGATCCCCTCTCAGTCTGCTCTTATCCAGGCTAAAGAGCTCCAGGTCTCTCTGCCTCTCCTTGCAAAAGAAAAGCTCCAGTCCCCTCAGAATCTCCATGGTTCTCTGTTGGACTGTCTCTGGTAGTTTCCTGTCTCTCTTGAACTGGGGAGCCCAGAACTGGACACAGTATTCCAGATGTGGTGTCAGTAGGGCAGAGCAGAGGAGGAGGAGACCTTCCCTTGACCTGATGATCGCACTTGACGCACCCCAGAACACCATTGGTCTTGGCCACAGAGTCTCATTACACAAGCAGTTCTCTGTTACTGCAATGCCATGTAATGGAAGAGCCTCCCCATGTTACCAGCCTAGGTTTCACAGCAGTACAACCCCTTTCACACACCAACTACTCCTGCTTCACCAGGTACCTTGCCAGCATAATGTTGAATCCTGAAGCAGCTGTGAGGCAAGGTGGTGTCGTTGAGGAACCGGGAGCACTTGCTCATCCTGCTCTCAAAATGCTGGTGAGTGGCACAGACTTGGTTCAGTTTTTCTAAGAAGGTGTCATCAGTAACAGTTCCTGGTCTCAGGCATTCTTCATCTAGCATGGCCAGGATTCCAGTTTGGTTCTGAAGTGCAAAGACAAGAGCTTTACTGTTTGTTTCCAACACATTTCCATCGAGGTGTAAAAGAGGAGGCCACTCGCTCCCTCCTATTTAACTTGTGCTACCCAGACAAAGGCTGCCCAGGACATCTCACAGGCTGGCTCTTCTCATCCCCATTTCTACCCACACAAAGGCTGCCCAAGCCATCTCACAGGCTGGCTCTGCTCCTCATCCCCATTTCTACCCACACAAAGGCTGCCCAAGCCATCTCACAGGCTGGCTCTGCTCCTCATCCCCATTTCTACCCACACAAAGGCTGCCCAAGCCATCTCACAGGCTGGCTCTTCTCCTCATCCCCATTTCTACCCACACAAAGGCTGCCCAAGCCATCTCACAGGCTGGCTCTGCTCCTCATCCCCATTTCTACCCAGTCAAAGGCTGCCCAAGCCATCTCACAGGCTGGCTCTGCTCCTCATCCCCATTTCTACCCAGACAAAGGCTGCCCAAGCCATCTCACAGGCTGCCTCTTCTCCTCATCCCCATTTCCATCAGATTTTCAATATCTGCATTTTTGAAAGACTGCTTTGGAAATGTGAATCTTGAATTTCAGCCTGGAATTTTGTGTAATTTTCCCAGACTGCAGGAACTCTATTGCCATTAGTTATTTTATGGGTGAAACCAGTATACAGTTTACAGACATGATTAAAACAATTTTTTCCCCCAGCTGTTAAAGAACTTGATTTTTCTTGCTTCACTAAGTTCCTAAGGAGCTCTCTTATTAATCACACAATGCTTTAGGTTGGAAGAAACCTTTAAAGGTCAACTAGTCCAACTCCCCCTCAGAAGGGCCATCCTCAAGTAGAGCAGGTTGCTCAGAGCCCCATCCAACCAGACCATGAATGTTTCCAGGGGTGAGGCATCTTCCAGGAGACGTTAGAGTAGCCTTCCAATATCTGAAGGGGGCCTACAGGAAGGCTGGGGAGGGACTATTGACAAGGTCTTGCAATGACAGGACAAGGGGCAATGGGTTTGAACTGGCAGAGGGGAGATTTAGACTGGATGTTAGGAGGAAGTTCTTTCCAGTGAGGGTGGTGAGGCACTGGCACAGGTTGTCCAGGGAGGTTGTGGCTGCTCCCTCCCTGGAGGTGTTCAAGGCCAGGTTGGACGAGGCCTTGAGTGACCTGTGCTAGTGGGAGATGTCCCTGCCTATGGCAGGGGGTTGGAACTAGATGATCCTTGATTTTCCTTCCATCCTTACCATTCTATGATTCTATCTCCCACCTCTCTGGGCAATCTGTGCCAATGTGTACCAGTACTTCCTGTACTTAAGCATGTGGTAACAGGGCAGTGAGTTTTCTAGGAAACGTTATCCACAATGCAGCATCTGATATCTGCTCTTGAAAACACCACCAAGTGGAAACATTCAACAGTTGCTTGGAGGTGTTTTGTCTAGGTGCTGCTGAACGTTTCTAACAAAGTAACCTATAAAAAGACATTTTTTTTGTGAAATAAACTTTTCCCACACAAGATAAGGTGAATAACACAATGAGTGACTTGTTCTGTAAAGTCAGAGCACGCAAGGATGTGCACAGGTGTTAGAGCTAAATTCTATCCAGGCATTACAAAATTATTCAGAGAGATTCTTGCCCATAACTTACATTTTCTATTAGGTCACAAATGATAGCATTGTTGAAATATTCAATATGAGTCCACTCAATCCCCTGTAAGAAGAAAAAAAAAAAAGAATGAATGTATGAACAGGAAAAGAATCCAGAGAGCTTTTCCTCTAGGCAATTTGAATTATAGTCCAGGTAACTAAGAGGTTACTTTGAAATTTCATTCTATTCTGCTTACCAACATTGTATCTCTTAAGGAGGAAACACAACCAGCCACAGCTAACAGTATCTGCACAAAGGGACCATCCTTGAGCAGCTGCCAAACCTGCTCTCCATTCCTTTCCCCCACCCGTGTCAGCTTCCCATGCACTCCCCTGGCCCCTCGCCAGTCCCCTCCCACCACGGCCTGCCCCAGCACCCCTCTGCCCACGCTCCCACTGGTCACAAGGACATCAGCCCAGCTCACTCCAAGCATCCCAGAGCAACATTTCTAAGCTCTTAGCTGTTGGAGTTTGTTGGGTTTTGGTTGGTTGGTTGGTTGATAGTTTTGTTTGTTTGGGGTTTTTGTTGTTGTTGTTGTTTTTTGGTTTTTTTTAATAGGAGGAAGCAAGAGGGCTATATTTAGATGAGACTATGTGAAAAATCCAGAGTCTGGCTGTTATCCAGATATTCCTAATTTTTTTTCAAATATAAAATTTCCAGGCTGAGATGCCAGTTCATCAGCAGGTGACACTGCTAGGGCAAAGGACTGGAAAAAGGAATCTTAATCTCATTCCTAATTTGCATTCTTGCGGTTTACTTTTTTCAGGGCATTTGAAGGATCAGTCGGGAACCAAACTGCAGTAATCACGTTTCAAGGGTTTCACCACTGAATGCAGACAGAGCAAAGACATGGCCAAACTTCCTATTATCCAAAGGATTGTAAAGCAGGAGCTCTATTTGAAATGTTTCTACAGCAAAATGGTATGGTCCAGTTTGAGCACAGACACTATGCCAGCTTCTGGAGTTGTGAGGTGATGTTTTGTGTGAGCTCTTGCACTGCTGAAACCGATTGAAACTTTAACTTGATGTTCACCCAACATCAAACACCAGAGCCTGGGCTCCAAAACAAAAAGCTCATAAAGCTCAGACAGCTCATCACAATACTTAAAGAAAACTAGAGGTAAAAATCTGTTTGGAGTGTCCTTCATCTTGCATGCTCTTGTTTCACCCACCCAAATACCCTTTTGAAATGGGATTAGTTGTGGCTGCTGCTGGGTTGTATCCCAGACACACCTGCCCAGTCCAAAACACAGGCTGCAGGGCAATGGCACTAGAACCAGAAAGGGCTATTAAATAGTATTCTAAGAAATTAATTAGCTCTTGTACAGAACTGTCAGTCCTTGCTGCCAATGAATGAAAGTCAGGACTGTTTTTTACCTGGAGAATTCATAATGTGAAACAAACCCCAAACAAGTTTTTTTTTCCCTTGATGCAACTACCATGCATCCCTACACAAACATGCTCCATGCCAGGCTTGTGGTCAAAAAGTGACTCTGTTCTCCTTTCAAGGTTCCAGCATGCATGTCTGGGTTTCTTTACCGGGACAATGGGAAGAGGAGGGGATAAGGGAAGACCTGTTGAACTATTACCTCTCGGATGTATTCCTCCTGCTCTTCTTTGAGGGTAAGCTCAATGAAGATCTGCTGCAGCTTCTCATTACAGTAGTTGATAATGAATTGCTCAAAGCTGTTGTCCTGTCAGATAAAAGATGTTTGCATTTGCTGTTGTGTAAACACTCTGGAACTCAGCTGGAGCAAGTTACTGCAGCAGCTGCACGTCAAAGAGCCACTTCAGTAACTGCTCCTTCCAGTTTTGTGCTGCTGGAGCAGGATTTCATTGAAATTTGGATTAGTCTGGAAATTTGAGATTAAATCCTTCCCTAAGGCTTTCTGCATTGGGAGAGACAAACACTCCATAGGTTATCATCATGATGCCTCTGTATTGATTCCCTGGGTCAAGTCATAAGGGTATTTGTGTGACCAGGGAATAAGCCATGAAGTTTTGCCTGCACTAATCTGCCTCCGTATGCAAAATGTCACCTCCTACAGGTTCTGGCAAATAAAATGGTGACAGCAACATTAGCTTTTTTCCCACTTAGGAGCCAGCAAAGCATCCTGTTACAGTAGAGACTGAGGCCCAGGCTGCTCTTTTGGTTGCAGCTGAGCCTGGGTTAAGAGATGACTGGCTCCAGATGTCAACCCACCTTGTCCCTGCCAGCAAACTGCTCATATAATTGCCTTCTGAAATGATGGGAATTAGAACTTTATAATCCAAAAAAGCCCTATAAAGGCTAATTGGTATAAAACTGTGTGTGCCCCTTTATGAAAGGGACTGGGGAAGGGAGCGTTCCCCAGAGGAGGGGAGGGCAGCAGGAAGGCTGCTCAGTGAGTGCAGATTCAGCACTCTGCTCCACCACAGCTCCACGGTAGGACTGCTGCAGGAGCAGGGCTATAAGGTGTCAGCAGTACATTACCAGAGGGACACATCAGCATCAGGAATGACAGCTGCAGCAAGCCTCTAAATATCACAGGTAAAGCCCTCACATACTCAGGTCAAATGATGTTTTCCTGCTAACATCATCAGGGTCAGGACTGCAGCACAAAAGCTGTGGTTCACCACTTCATCTCTGATAGCTTAAATGAGTGGTTCTCCTCCTCTACTCTATCCTGGTGAGGCCTCATCTAGAGTACTGGGTTCAGTTCTGGGCTCCCCAATTAAAGGAGGACAGCAAAGAGCTACAAAGATGATTAGGGGGCTGGAACATCTCTCTTAGGAAGAAAGGCTGAGGCCTTGAGTGACCTGTACTAGTGGGAGGTGTCCCTGCCTATGGCAGGGGGTTGGAAGTAGATGATCCTTGAGGTCCCTTCCAACCTTGCCATTCTATGATTCTATGACTTGGGGCTTTTTTAGCCTAGAGACCTAGAGAAGACTGAGGAGGGGATATCTCACTGATGCTTATAAATACTTAAGGGAGGGGTGTCAGATGGATGGGGCCAGGCTTTGCCAGTGGTGCCCAGTGACAGGACAAGAGGTAATGGGCACAAACTTGAACATAGGAAGCATGTTCATCTAAGCATGAAGAGGAACTTCTTTACTCCAAGGGCTATAGAGCACTGGAAGGAGCTGCCCAGAGAGATGGTGGAGTGTCCATCTCTGGAGACATTCCAAACCCGCCTGGATGCTGTCCTGTGCAACCTGTTCTAGGGGAACCTGCTCTGGCAGGGCATTTGGACTAGATGGTCTCCACAGGTCCCTTCCAATCTCCACCATCCTGTAATCCTGTAATTCTGAGAGCAGTTTGGAGGCTGGGGTCCACTCTGAGGACCAGCTTAAAAAATAAAATAAAGAGAACAGCAGCACCCACTGGTTTGTGCCAGTGCCTGAAAGGGTCGGGATTCTATGCTGAAATAACTGCAATCAAGAGTCAGTTTGGAAATTTGCTGCTGGATTTTCATTCTTGGGTTTGGGGTTCTGGAGTTCCCTCCCTCCCATTCCTTTTTTTCTGCCTTTTTCTTAACAGCAAGTCATGGAGAGCACTTTGATTATTTAGTAAGCATGAAAAATTGCAGAATGAACCACTGTGTCTTTTTCCATTGTCAAGTAAGTCTGTGCTACAATCCCTCTGAAGCTCAAGTTATGGGGAGCAAATTTTTATGGCTAAGGGCAACTTAGTCACCAAAAGATAATAATTTACGTTTAAATTAAGGCTCTGGTTGCTCAGTGAGATTAAGAACACACAAGCAGATTAGGAAATCTTGAGGCAGCACAGATTAATGGCATCATTTTAGTTTTAGGTAAAGCAAAATCATAACCATAATCAATCACCAAACTTTCTCAGCCACATCAGACTTGGCACCTCACACCAACTGCAATTATCAGAGGCTGCAAAACTTGCATAGCTCTAGATGAGAAAGTTCAGATTGGGCATGCATCAAACCCCAGCACTGCAAACAAGTCATACTTACTGCATTCTGTGGCAAAAAGAAATGACAGAAACTGCAGTCACTACTCACATCCTCTGTTGTTCTGGAAGTCATTTCTCTATTAGCATTTATTTAGTACACCAAGCAGATCAGACTTATATGTCTCTGTCACTGAAAATCTGAAGTGCTACATAAATGGGGGCCTACAGGAAGGCTGGGGAGGGACTATTGACAAGGTCTTGTAATGACAGGATGGGAGGCAATGGGTTTAAACTGGCAGAGGGGAGATTTAGACTGGATGTTAGGAGGAAGTTCTTTGTAGTGAGGGTGGTGAGGCACTGGCACAGGTTGCCCAGGGAGGTTGTGGCTGCTCCCTCCCTGGAGGGGTTCAAGGCCAGGTTGGAGGAGGCCTTGAGTGAGCTGTACTAGTGGGAGGTGTCCCTGCCTATGGCAGGGGTTGGGACTAGATGATCCTTGAGGTCCCTTCCAACCTTACCATTCTATGATTCTATGATTTCTTTGCAGATAAGTGTGTCTTTAGCTGCTACCCAAAGCTTATCATAGAAACCAAGGGACCGAAGCACCTCAGAGAAATCACTGTATATCTTTTGTCTCCAAATATCCTCATCTACATAACCTTTTGTAGACAGTTCTCAGTAATGGGAGAGAAGAGTGGAGAAGGAAAGAGAGAGCAGTGAGTCAAAGTTTGTTTGACACATGCAGATAAGGCTTATATCACTTTAGATATATATATCATTTTAGACATATTGAGTCTGAAGCAAAAGGACCCCAACTGACACATCACCTTGGCAAAGAGGAAGGGTAAAACACACTCTGCATCCTTCTGCCTGGCACATGCCAGCCAATGCAGAAAGGTTGTTTCTCCAGAAACCCACAATATTCTCATTGCTGCAAGATATGATCAAGTCTTCATCTTCAAGAGGCTGGAAACTGGACTACAAATCCAGCTAAACCATCTACATAAAGGTCATTAACAATACATTAAAGTAACTGCTAGTTGTTTTCCTGATTTTTTTATGTATCTGTGATATTTATGGCTTGCCAAGGAAAGGCTACCCAAAATCCACAGACTTCTTCACCAATCTCTCACTTCAAGCCTATAAAATTCTACTTGCCATTGCCAAGCCACTGAAATCTGCTATTCCAGGAAAAAAAGTGATGGAAGAGAAGCAGCAATTTTGGTCTTTATATACAGCCCAGAGTGAAAGGCTAGCAGTTAATTATAGCAAAGAAAATATTTGGAACTTAATACTAAACTTCTGAACAGCCCAAAAAATATTCAGAAAATATGCTTCAGAAAAGGCATTTCCTTTCACAGATTTTAAGAAACACTCCATGAAAAACCAGCTAGAGTGTTTATCTCTGGGCAAATCTGAGTAAGGCAACAGAGACTGTGAATTTCTTCTCCCTTATTGTATTTCTACCACTTCTTATTGTGTGAGGTCTTCACAAAGCATAGATGAATGCTCACAAACTAATTGTCCCCAAATACTTTCATGAAGGCTCCTAGAAATTCCTTTTACAGAACTTGAAGGGATCCAAAGGACTTCTGATGTTGATGTCACATCAAAAGAAGTGTGACCACCAGGACAAGAGATGATTCTGCCACTCTATACTCTTAAGACCTCACCTGCAGCACAGTGTCCAGTTTTAGTGGCCCCAGCATAAAAGGGGACACAGAACTGCTGGAGCAGGTCTAGAGGAGGCCACAAAGATGAACAGAGGGCTGAAGAACCTCCCCTATGGGGACAGGCTGTTCAGCCTGGCAAAGAGAAGGCTCCTGGGAGACCTAATATCAGCTTTCCAGTACCTGAGAGGGGCCTGCATGAAAGCTGGGAAGGGACTTTTTACAAGGGATTGCAGTGGTAAGACAGAGGGAATGGACTGAAGCTTGAGGAGGGCAGATTTAGACCAGAAATTAGAAAGAAGTTCTTTACAGTGAAGGTGGTGAGATGGTAGATGCCCCCTCCCTAGAGGAGTTCAAGGTCAGGATGGATGAGGCCTTAAGCAATCTGGTTTAGTGGAAAGTGTCCCTGCCTGTGCTGGTTTGAGGCTAAATGGACTATTTTAATGGAGAAAATTATGCTATAGGCTGTGAAAAGGAAACAATGGTGATGTCTGCTTCACTCAGAGGCTTGCTGAGGTGTTTAAGAAAAGAATACAAAACAAAGATAAGACACTTGGGCTCAGACACTCTGGGGCTGTCCAGCAGCTTCTGGCCTTCTCCTCTCTGCCCAGTAACCTCACTAACCACTTTCCTTCTAACCCCCCTGGCCCATCCTCCAAACTCACCTTGCACATAAGGCAAACCTTGGGGTAAGGTATAGGAGTGGGGAGAAGGTGGAAGGGTGGTTGGGAGCCCCTCCTAGGGTCTCTGATTTCTGGGAGGGGTGTTGTGTTTCTGTATTCCCTTTAACTTGTCTATGTCTGTAACTATTCCTGTCTATTGTGTCTATCTCTGCTTGTACATTGTGCTGAGCTGTAAATAGAGCTTCAGTCCTTAACTTCCAGCTGGCTGAGTCTAGTCTGGGGGATTTTACACAGTGTGGGGGGTGGGGAACTCCCAAACCATCACCCTGCCCGTGGCAGGGGGTTGCAACTAGGTATCTTTAAGGCCCTCCCAACCTAAAGCACTATGAATAGAGAATAATTAATATTAGTGACAGCCTATTGATAAATCCATTCAGGAGAAACAAGCTGGGAGGAGCCAGACTCTACTTGCTTCCTACACTCACCAGCGTTCTCTGAAACAAAAAGGGGTTTGACCAAAACTGAAGCAGCATGGTAAGACCCAAAATATCAGGAATAATTTCAAATATTCCCAGGAAATTTTAGGGGGAAAATATGTATATTTAAGACCAGCACTTCTCAAAGTGTCAGCTTCTCTCCTAGGCTGTAATTCTGCTGCTTTAATGCTGAGAGCATCACTTCAATCCCTGCATTTTTATAGCAGCGTTTTAAACTGCGGCTTCGAAATCACTGTGGAATACAAAATATAACCTGTATAAGCTTTGGGGAAGAAAAACCCACTCAGTCTCTCAGATTAAATTAGAGGTGCTGAAAAACAGAATGTCACTTGAGATGGGCTTAAAGTCATGTCAGATTTGTAGATGCAGATCAAGCAACTACCCTCAGCTTATCCTCTCAATATTTTATCAGGTGCAACAATTAATTCAGACAAGTAGAACAATTCCCTGACAAAAAGCCTACCTCACCATGTTTTTCACTTCACACATTGATAAAGAATAAAGCTCATACAGTTTTATTCTTTATCAACCTTAACCAGGCAATCAGAGTGGCATTGCACAAATAGAAAGGTTTTGAACACTGCGAAGATTCTGCTTTATGCAGAAGTGTTGTGTTTATATACAGGAGGAGTCACAATGTTGCACTTGATCAGGTTGTTAAGAGTCACCGATTCACAGATTGCACAAGGTTGGAAGGGATCCTCAAAGGTCATCTTGTCCAACCTCCCTGCAGTCAGCAGGGATACTTCCAACTAGATCAGGCTGCCCAGGGCCAGATCAAGTCTGATCTTGAATGTCTCCAAGGACAGGGCCTCGACTACATCCATGGGCAGCCTCTTGCAGTATTTCACCACTCTCACTGTAAAAAAATTCCTCCTGATGTCCAACCTAAATGTGCCCTGCTCCAGTTTCAAACCATTGCCCCATATCCTATCACTCCAAGCCCTTCTAAACAGTCCCTCCCCAGCCTTCCTGTAGGTCCCCATCACAAACTTTAATGCAGCTCTAAGGTCTCCTGGGACCTTTCAGCCCTCTGATCATCTTTGTGACCCTCCTCTGGACTAGCTCCAGCAGCTCCATGTCTCTCTTATGCTGGGGACACCAGAACTTAATGCAGTACTCCAGGTGTGGTTTCACAAGAGCAGAGCAGAGTGGCAGAATCTCCTTTTTGTCCTTTGGATGCAGCCCAACACACAGCTGCCTTCTGGGCTGCCAGCAACCATTGCTGGCTCATGATGAGGTTTTTCAACTGACACCCCCAAACCCTCCTCCTGGAAACTGCTTTCAAGACACTTCTTACCCAGCTTCTATTTGTGCTGGAGGTGTAGGACATTGTGCTTGGGGGTTTGAAATGATCCCTGGGGATCCAGGGTCACCTGGAGCAGGTTGCCTGGGATCACAATGTCCAGATGGGTTTGGCATCTCTGAATCTGGATAGGCAGAGATCCCAGTGACTGAGGAGATGGTTAGTTTGATAAAGAGGAGGCTGAGGGGAGACCTCATTGGTCTACAACTACCTGAAGGGACACTGTGGAGAGGCTTCTCACAGGTAATTGGAGACAGAACAAGGGGGAATGACCTCAAGCTAAGACTGGGGAGGTTTAGATTGGACATTAGGAAAAAGCTTTTCACAGAGAGTGGTCAGGCACTGGAATGAGCTGCCCAGGGAGGTGGTGGAGTCACCAACCCTGGATGTGTTTAAGGATGGTTTGGATGTGGTGCTTAGGGCTATGGTTTAAGGTGAATCTTGCAGAGTAGGGCTATAGATTGGACTTGGTGATCCTGAGGGGCTTTGCCAACCTGCATGTTTCTGTGATTCTGTGACAGTCAAATGGAATCTATCCCTCTGTTTCCCCAGCCTTTACTTTTGCACCCCTACTGCCTGTCAGGTGAAAATCTGTGGAACAAAGCACTCCACCAAGGGACTGAGCAGAAAGTGTTCACACTCTCAAGCTGTCTTCCCAGTGCCTGGCAAATTTCAAGAGTAAGCCTTGTCTGGCAGCCCTAATTTTCATAGAACTGCACTCCAAATCACATGGACCAGCTACAGTGAAAATTCAGAATGAAGCCTTTAAGCCAACTGGCACAGGCAGACGTTCTTCTCTCTGAGGCTAGGCAGCATGAAATATTCACACTTGCTCCTTGGCATCCATTTTTACATGACCTACTCCTTTTCTACACAGCAAAGTGTACACATCAGAAAATTAAATGCCCAGACCTAAGAGATTGAATCTTCTGCTCATCTCCATTGAAACCTGACCAGGTCCTCAGTCATCTGCCTTCTACAACCTTAATTTCTCCTACATAACTTCATTCACCCCTGCTATAATCCTACCCCAACATTTTGCAGAGATGTGCAGACTGCTTCTGCTCAAAAATACAGAATCAAACATGGAATGAAACAGGATTAGCCCCAAATCTACCCCAGGAAGTCTGTAAATAAGTTGGTTCTGAGATTCCCAGCACCACCAACCATCACCCCAACCCCATCTGCAATCACAGCCTGGACTGCAGACTGACAGTGCAAGCAGCAACTCCAAAATGTGGGTAAGCATAGTTGGAGCAACTACTGTCAGGCTTCAATCCACTGCTCAAGCTCCAGCAGTGTTACAAAAACAACCCCACCATGCAGGCTGCATTGTCACACTAATCCTAGTCTCTGTAATCCTTGCCCATAGATAATCCTTGCCCAGAGAGACCCAAAATGTCAGCATTTTGCTTTCAGGCCCAGCATGCAGCTGGGCACAAAGGGCACAGAGCAGGACCCACAAATAAACACAGCTTCCCAGCACCTATTTTGTGGACTGTTTAAGCCAAGCTTGGTGTTGACATCTGCCAAACCCACAGAGGCTGAGGATTATTGATAGATCTAAATTCCCTAATCTGAATTTTTGGACAACCAAGTCCTTAAATCTGCTTTCTTGGATAGCTTGTGGGTTTGTTTGAAAAATGGGCCTTGTGTTTGATAGAAATACTAGTGGAAACCAAATCCCAAGGAATATGTGCTAGCTTTAGCAATACTCCAGCAGCTTTCCTTTGGTAAGCTCCAAGAAGCCTCCAGTTACTTTGTAAATTAACTTCATCTTTAATTACAGAACAGTGTAGAAATTATAGTGGACAGTAAATAGTCTTTCAAAAACAGATGAAAAAAAGGACCTCATTTTGGTGAGAGCTGGCAAAGGGTCTGGAGCACAACACAACACTTGGGAGGAGTGGCTGAGGGAATTGGGCTTTTTTAGCCTGGGGGAAGAGGCTCAGAGATCTTTTTGCTCTCTACAACTACCTGAAAGGAGGGCCAGGAGGAGGTTTAGGCTGGATATTAGGAAAACTTTTTTGCTGAAAGAGTGGTTAAGCTTTGGAACAGGCTGCCTAGGAAAGCAGAGGAATCATCACCACAGGTCTTAACTCATGAGAGGGAGAGTCCCATCTTGTATGCATGTGCTGATGAATTTGATCCTCAAGTCACAAGGCAAACCTTTCTCACTTTTCCCAGGAAAGCCATGACTCAGCATTTAAAGAGGTGAACAATAACTACTCACACAACTGTTGTAAAGGTTTTGAGTTTGCATGAGCAGGGAATGCTACACTATAATTCAGTCTGAAAGGTTAAGTGAGAAGAGCCTCATTTTTTTCATTTTCCTTCTGCAAAACTACGTCTCCTGAACTCAACCACTTACTTAGGGCCTTCTAAGATGTTGACCTCCTACCCAAACCAAACCAAACCAAAAAAAGAAAGAAAAAAGAAAATTGCATGTGAGAAAGAACCTTGTTTCTGTTTCGTGCTAGTGCAAGCCTCTGTCTCTTACCTCACCCTGCACCTTTACTCTTCATCAAACATGAAAGAGCTACTGAAAACAAGAACCTTGCCCAAAGGTGCCAGCAGCACCCTCCCAGTGTCCAGCTTTCAAAAGATACACCAAGGACCAGCTTCAAAGGGCTCTGGCACCGAGCTCTACAGTCAGCCACCTGACCACTTGCAATATATTCTCATAAACATGCTCTCATGTTTTCTGCAAACAACAGAACCTCGCTCCATAAACTCTCCAGGCAAGTACCAGCTTTGTTCTTCCTCCTCATGGAGCTGTTTTGATTTGAACACACTTTGATGTTATGCTTTTCAAATGAAACTTACACCACCCTCCTCTGTGTAATTACTCTCTTCCCATCTTCTACAGTTTAACTACACTCCCTGGATTTTCAAGAAGGAAGTGGGTAAAAATTCATACTTTCTACTTTTCTCCCCAGCTGAGTTTCTAGTTTAAACACTATAGAGATTGCAACCAAGATCTACACATCTCTTAAACTGTCAGAATAGGGTTTATGTAAGTGTTCTCTGACCCAATTAAAAACTCCTCTGTGATTGTTTTTGTGTCACAATACCACCTGTCTGCAAGTACTACCAGAAACAAACAGTAGTGATCATCAGCTAGGAATCAGCACAGAGTATTTCACAGAATCACAGCATGTCAGGGGCTGGAAGGGACCATCAAAAGATCATCCAGTCCAACCCCCCTGCTACAGCAGGATCACCTGTACCAGATCACACAGGAACACGTCCAGGTGGGACTGAGATAAGTGAATTGAGAAGAAATGAAATATAATTTTGATATTAGAAAGTGTGGGTTTTGGTGTGGGGTTTTTTTATAGGATACAAACCTTGTTCAAATTGCCACAAAATGCCTCAGGTCAGAAGTGACACTGCCAAAATTTCTGTCATGCACAAAATGTCTGCCACATCAAAATATATTTAGTTTACCCATACAATTGTAGAATGGTTTGGGTTGGAAGGGACTTCCAAAGGTCATCTTGCTCAAACCTGCTGCAGTCAGCTGGGACATCCTTCACTATATCAGGTTGCCCAGAGCCTTGTTGAGCCTCACCTTGAATATCTCCAGGGATGCAGCCTCAACTACCTCCCTGAATGACCTGTTCCAGTGTTTACTACCTTTGTGTTACAGAACTTGTTGCTAACACCCAATCTAAATCTGCTCTTCTCTAATTTCAAACCATTGCCCTCATCCTATCACTGCAGGCCTTTGTAAACAGTCCCTCTGCAACCTTCTTGGAGGTCTCTTTAGGTACTGAAGGCCACTGTTTCCCTGGAGCCTTCTCTTCTCCAGACAGAACAACCCCAGCTCCCTCAGCCTGCCCTTGTAGCAGAGGTGTTCTAGCTCCCCCTTATCATTTTCATGTCCCTCCTCTGGACCCATTCCATCAGGTCCATATCCTTCCTGTGTTGGGGGCTCCAGAGCTGGACACAGTACTCCAGGTGAGGTCTCACCAGAGCAGAGTGGCAGAATTACCTCTCTTATCCTCACAACCACACTTCTTTTGATGCAGCCCAGGATGCCATTGGCCTTCTGAGCTGCAAGTGCCCATTGCTGGCTCACGTGCAGCTTCTCACCCACTAGCACCCCTAAGCCCTTTTCTGCAGGGCTGCTCTCCATCTTGTCATCCCTCAGGCTGTATTGATATCTAGGGCTGCCATCAGCTAGGTGATGGACCTTGCACTTTGCATTATTGAACCTCATGAGATTCTCCTCATCCCACCTCTCCAGCCTGTCCAGTCACTCTGGCTGAATATTTATTTAACAGAGAATCATAGAAGAGTAAGGTTGGAAGGGACCTCAAGGATCATCTAGTTCCAACCCCCTGCCATAGGCAGGGACACCTCCCACTAGCACAGCTCACTCAAGGCCTCGTCCAACCTGGCCTTGAACACCTCCAGGGAGGGAGCAGCCACAACCTCCCTGGGCAACCTGTGCCAGTGCCTCACCACCTTCACTGTAAAGAACCATGGCATGTTAAAACATGTCAATTTTTGTTATATCTTTCTTTGGTTTATTTTTCTAGTGGTTTTTGCTGGCCAAGAATGACACACTTGATCCCAATTACATTTCTCCTGATTACAAATTCATGAACCACTCTATTAATCTTTCATAACACCTTCCATGTTAAATGTTTATCATTGTAAAGGTCTTACCTCAAAGATTTCAAAGCCATAGATGTCCAGCACCCCCATTACCTTCTTCCTCACTTTTGTTTGTGCCTTAAAACAAAATCAAACACTGAGTCACTCATCTGTACATTTCATATATGACAGTTGAGAAAACCAAGGTGTCTCCTAAGTAGGCTGTCAAATTCTGTACACTAAAATATGCTGCAATTTATGGTACCCCAAAATGTACCAAAATCTATGGGGTGCCAATATTCACAAACCAATGTGAACAGTTTCATAAGCTTAACAATGGAGCAGATGGCAATTTGGTGTCTGCAGTTATTCACCTGTGCCACGTGTGGGAAGGGGACAGGGGGAAAGAAGCTACCTACTACAGGCAGGGGAAAAGAAACTACCTACTACAGTTTTACTGTTCACTTGAATTTAAAGGACTTCTGTTAAGTTGTTTTTCTTTACAGGCACAAAACAACAATACCTTAATGCTCTCATTTATCCTGGTAACCAGCCAAGAGAACAGCCGACTGTATAAATTCTTAGCCAAAGCATCACGAGCGTAATAAGCCTAAACAGGAGAAAGAAGAAAACTGATATAAATGTTGGACTACTCACCAACTTTTCACGTTACTGATGTATCTTTAAAGGTGCTATGAACAGAGTGAGAACAGCCCAGGTGACTGCAGCCAGACCAGTGCCTGGGCACTAAAGGCAGCAGCAGCAACTTGCCCATTGGACCTCAGGCTGGCTGCACCAGCAGCCACAATCAGGGCACTTGGACTTCCTGCTCATCCAGATGTCCTCTAAAGACTCACATCCCTCACCCTAATCCTAAGCAAAGGGACTCAAGCAGCTACAGTTAGGGAAAGGAGCTTCCTGCTAGCCTGAGCTGATGTGACACAGGTGGCACCCACACTGGCTCTGCAGCATCACAGAGAGCTAAATTCGCACTGGCAGCAAAAGCATTCCAGCAGCCTGGGGCATACAACTGACACGAAATTATACCAGTTGCTCTAAATGAAAACAGTCTGCCACAATGCTTGGAACGTGAGTTTTGTGCAGAACTGTTTCATTTTGCCATTCTCTCATTTGCCTTTTCCCATCTCTCATCTTTGTGAGATAATTCACATTTAAACACCAAACGTGTATCTGAACAGTTAGAAACTGCTGAATGAAAAACACTTACTCCAGCGATATGTTTTATTCAGAACAGCTCATGAGTAAGAGCTCTCATCAGTACAGCTCTCTGTAAGAGTAGTCTCTTACTTGGGCAGTTATGGCTTAGCCACATGGATAAACTGCCTTTATAAAAGGATTCTTTCCTTTAAAAATCAGGACTTCTTTTTACCTGAGCCACATTTAGTGTTGTTGAAACTTTCTCTTGCTTGGCTTCAACTGTCCGGAAGCTGAAAGCTCTCTCCAATACCGACTGGTCAATACCTGTCAGCTCACAGATTTCCTTGAGTTCTAGCATGAAAATGACAGGGTCAATATAATAAACATTTTCATATCACTGTTTTTTCTCCCCTAAATAAAACCCAATACTTTTAAGCAATGCAGTATTTTCCCAAAGCACATTCTTAGCGTCTCACATTCACACTCTCTCCCTCCCTAGCCTGCAAAGTGAAGTTAAAAATAGCACAGCTGGAGGAACAAAGAGTTAATGGTTTTGAAGGCACTTTCTATCTGTCTTCTATTTGTCAGAGACTACTTTGCATGATGAAAAGGTTTCAGATGAAAATAAAGGAACATTCTAAGTCAACTTGCAATGTCAGCTGCAAAACCAGGACCAAATGAATCTGACATTACAGGCACAGACGCTCCACTAGGCACCTCACGTTGCACCAGGAGAGGTCTAGAGAAGCTTCCTCACTGGAGGAGTTCTCAAACACTGGAGCAAGTTTCCCAGGGAGGTGGTGGAATCCCCAGTCCCTGGAGGTGTTTCAAAGAGGCAGAGATGTGGTTCCAAGGGACTTGGTTTAGCACCAAGCTTGTTAAGAGTTAGACTGTGGCTGAACTCAATGATCTTCAAGATCTTTTCCATTCTATCCTATGGTTCTATTATACAAAAGAACAGAAAGCCTCCAGCACAGAATAACCAAGCAGTTACAGAAAGGCAGAGCATCACTTAACACTTCAGAAGAAAGAACTAATAAAATGAGGGAAAAAACGAAAAGAAAAGGAGGGAGGGGGAGGAAAAGAAAAGGAGGGAGGGGAAGGAAAAGAAAAGAAAAATAATCACCTTTGGGATTTCATTCAGAGCGACTGAAATTGCATTCAACTCAACTCCTATTTGCCCAGGAGTGAGTTTTGGAAACAATCTCATGTCATTCATCTAGAAGGATGTTCTATGTCTACAGAAATGACAAAATGAACACTGCCTGCAGGCAAATGTGTGGCTTTCCTTCCATTGCTCATCTCATCTTACCGTTTTTATCTTTGATTTTACTTTCATCCAGGCCGTTCACACGAGACTCAGGCTTGAATTCGATGTTTCCCAGTTTCAGGACGGCTGCCACCACCTCAAAAACAGACTGTGTCTCGTGATCCATAAACCCCACAATCTGCATTGCATTCTGGGGAGGGGACAGAGGAAATGATGAGCAGAAGGAATCAACATTTGAACAGCTCCTACCTGAAACAATGACCCTTTTGTCACCGCTCAGCATAAATTAGAGGTACTTTATGAAGACTTTTGTTACACACTGAATGTGATGACTACACTTAGACAAGTATGGTTTTTAATATAAAAACAGGTTAAAGAAGGTGGTGGTAGTCAAGCTGGCACATTAAATCTAGGCCACTTGTAGGATTCATTCAGTTAATGGGTTTCTAAAATGCAATGCTTGTATTTATCCACTTCACTTATTTGTAAGTTGGTCTCTTCAGCCTACTCTGTTGTTCTAAAAGCTAAAATCTTACAGAATCCAAATGTGCATACACTGGGTCCTGTATTATCCTTGTCCCTGAAGCTCAGTCATTGCCATCACAAGCAATTACACAACTTCCATGACCTGACCAAGGATTCTGGGCTTCTTTTTTCCCCTCCTTCTTTCCCTCTTTTTTTGTATTCCTGCTAGAATACTCTAGAAACTTGTTTCTTTGTATTTTCTAGTTGTAGAATCATAGAATGCTAGGGGTTGGAAGGGACCTCCAGGGATCATGGAGTCAAAGCCCCTCCTGCAAAGCAGGGCAGGTCACACTGGAATGTGCCCAGGTGGGTTTGGAATATTTCCAGGGAAGGAGATTCCACAACTTCTCTGGGCAGTCTGGCCCAGGGCTCCAGCACCCTCACAGCAAAAGTTTTTTCTCATGCTGACACAGAATTTCCTGCAATTGAGTTTATGTCCATTGCCCCTCATTTTATCACTGCATATCACTGAAAAGAGACTGGCTCCAGCCTCCTAACAGCCACCCTGCAGATATTTGCAGATATTGATAGGGTCACCTCTCAGCCTTCTCCTCTCCTGACTAAACAGCCCCAGGTCTCTTAGTCTTTCCTTGTAAGAGAGATGCTCCAGTTCCTTAACCATCCTCACAGCCCTCTGCTGACCTCTCTCCAGTAGTTTCCTTTGGGGCTTGCTCCCAACCCCTGTTACTTCCTTACCCTGACTGTTCTGAAGTTTACAGCATCATCCACTCCATTCACTTTGGCAGAATCCAGGCCCAGGTAGTTGTACCTGCTGAAGTCCCGCTCCAGTTTGAGTTTGCCTGTAAACCAAAACAAAAGATCACTAGTAACAATGTTGTTGTTTTTCATATCAGAACCAATATTGTAAAGAACTGTTGGTATTAGCAGGATTTTAATTCCAAATCTTTTCGATAAGAACAGGCTTGCCTCTTTGCAAAGCCAGTTCTGGCTCAGGTATCTGGATAATTCATAGATTCATTGAATGGTTTGGCTCAGAAAGGATCTTCAAGATGCTCTAGTTCCAATCCCACTGCCATGTCCAGGCACACCTTCCACTAGACCATGTTGCTCAAGGCCTCATCCAGCTTGGTCTTCAGCACTGCCAAGGAGGTGGCATCCACAACCATCCTCCCTGGGCAGCCTGTTCCAGTGTCTCACCACCTTCCCTGGAAATTCTGCCTAATCTCCAGTCTAAATCCACCCTCAAGCTTCAATCTGTTCCCTCTCATCCCCTCACTCCAAGCCCTTGTAAAAAGTCCCTTCCTGGCTTTCTCCTAGGGCCCCCTTCAGGTACTGGAAGACTGCTCTAAAGCCTCCCCAGAGCCTTCTCTTCTCCAGGCTGAATAGCCCCAACTCTCTCAGCCTGTCCCCATAGGGGAGGTGCTCCAGCCCTCTGATCATCTTTGTGGCCTCCTCTGGGCCTTCTCCAGCATTTTGATGTCCTTCTTATGCTGGGACAACACCAATCCATGCATTTATGTCAGGCATTAGCACTGCCACTACCACTGATAATTTGAAAAATGGGTCAGTATCACATTTGCCACAAGAAATAGCGTGCATGGAACAGCACATTAACAAGCAAGGCAACTCATAACCAACAATGGCACAAGAGCAACACTTACAGAGGAAGTCTTCTGATGCCCCAGACAGTATCTGATAGAAAATGTGAAAGTTCCTTTCACCTCTTGGCTGCTTAACAACACGAGACTTCTCCAGCAGATCTACAAAACCCAAAAACTCACAGGTTAGATAAAGCCTGTGGAGCAAAACCCTTCCATGTGAATATAATCCTCCATCATTTTCTACTTTACTGTTATACAGCAAATTAGATGTGAAGTGGTGGGCACAAACCTTATTACAGTACATCACACCAAGTACATACTTCTCAAGTAAGTTATCTGTGCCATCTATCAGCCAAGTACATTTCTAAATGACCTGAAAAGAAGCAATGTGCACAGAGGACAACCACAAAACCAACCATGGTGAGGATGATTGTAGGGGTGAAGGTCTGAAAAGGACAGAAGTGTTAACAAGCTAAGAGAGTTAAATGAATGGGGGAAGGAAAATAAAGGATAGTTTGAACTGAATAATCATGTAGCATTCTGTGATCCTCAAGTGCATGAGACTACAAAATAATTCCCTATGGGACTGGCAGAAGCTCCATTGTAAGACACTTGAAGCGAAATGGTAGAGCAACCCTTTGAAAAGCATCACTGCACTGACAGACTGCCTTGGCCACCACCATCAATGACAGGCATATCTCTAAGCCTTCATAGAATCAGAGAATGTCAGGGGCTGGAAGGGACCTTGAAAGCTCATCCAGTCCAACCCCCCTTGCCAGAGCAGGATCACCTAGGGCAGGTCACACAGGAATGCATTCAGGTGGGTTTTGAGTATCTCCAGAGAGGGAGACTCCACAACCCCCCTGGGCAGCCTGTTCCAGGGTTCTGTCTCCCTCACAGGGAAAAAATTCCTCCTCATGTTTAAATGGAATTTCCTGTGCCTCAGCTTCCACCCATTGCCCCTTACCAGTAAGGGCAGGAATCCAGGCAGGCAGTGGAAGTGGACTGACTTGGAACACACTACAAACACTTCAGACTCTACAGCATATTTACCCTGGGAGTGACAACACAAAGGTTGTTCAGCCTGATCTGCACTGCGGTTCCCAGCACATGGGGTGAGGAAGAGAGGGATGGGATAAGAGAACCTTTGGAAAGGGCTTTGTGCCACTCATTGTTTTTCTAATAATAAAGGTTTTTCCTTCTTTTCTCATGGGCACAGGAGGGCTCCACACCATTCTTCCAGACAGCAGCCTCAGTTCCCTCTCTAGTTTTTCTCCAAGGCTGCATACATTCAGTGACACAAGACCAAGATATTCAGAGCCTCATTCCCAGCACACAGCAAAGGAGTCCCCCAGAGCACCTACCACACCATACTCACCACAGCTCCCTCTGACTGGGGCTCCCCAGGCTGTGCTTATGCCAGAAGAAAGCCCCAAAAGGGGATTTCAGCAGGAGCAACTGGGGAATGGATGCTGGGGCTCCACCAGCTTTCTGGCACACCAGGACTTAGCCCAAGAGGAGTGCAATAGAGTCTGTTCCTACTGTCCTTAGTTACAGGCAGCATGTTGTGCCCATGTTACCCACCTCAGCTTACAGACCTTCTTGTGGAACAGGAGCCAAAGACCAAAGTTCAACCCACAAATTTGTACAAGCCTTAGGAAACTCTCCTCCAAACAAACTACAGCAAGGCAAGCTCAGACATTCATTTCTGCTCTAATAATTACCCAGTGACAACAATGACCAAATTCAGGTGGCATTATTAATCTTCTGGTTGGCTTCTAGCAGGACAAGTTTCAAACATGTCACAGACCAGCTGAACAATGTTATTCCATAAACATGCAGCTGCCTGAGAGAAGAACTGTCACCAGTGGAGCAGGTGACAGTGAATGGAGCTCCCAGTGACCAGGGCATTTGATTGTATGCTGATGAATAGCTCTTCACTGACTACTGTGCTGTGTGATCACATCAGAACTTCAGCTTTGTTTGAGCAGACATTTCTGTTTCTGTAACTCAGTAATTCTAAGGAGTCTTTCCTTCCAAAGTTGGCCCTGTTTCAGCACCTGGAAGTTTTGCACATCCTGGTGACAAAGCACAGCCAAGATACATTCAAACAAGTGGCTGTCTGTCACTTAGTGCCAGTAGGCAGAAGGAAGTTCTCCTCTCCCTGTACTCTGTCCTGTTGAGGCTGCATCTGGAGTACTGAGTCCAGTTCTCAGCTGCCCAGTTCAAGCTTGACAGGGACCTACTTGGAGAGCAGCAGAGGCTACAGAGATGCTGAGGGGCCTGGAGCATCTCTGTGAGGATTGAAGTCTGAGAGACCTGGGATTGTTTAGCCTGGAGAAGACCAGACAGAGAGGATCTTCTCAATGCTGATCAGTAGCTAAAGGGTGGGGGCAAGAGGATGGAGCTGGACTCTTTTCAGTGGTGCCCAGTGACAGGACAAGTGGCAAAGGGCACAAACGGGAACGCAGGAGATTCTACCTTAATATAAGGAAAAACTTTTTAGCCAAAGCCCTGGAGCAGGCTGCCCAGAGAGGTTGTGGAGTGTCCTTCTCTGGAGACTTTTAAACCCGCCCTGGGTACATTCCTCTGTAACCTGCTGTAGGTGGCACCATTTTAGCAGGGGAGTTGTACTAGATGATCCCCAAGGGTCCCTTCCCACCCCACTACATGATTATGTGAGAAGGTGTAGCATGCAACTTCTGCCTCTGATTNCAGCCTGTTCCAGTGTTCTCTCTCTGTGAAAAAAGTTCTTCATGTTTCCATGGAACTTCCTATGCCTCAACCTCCACCCATTGTGCCTTGCTGGGCATCACTGAGCAGAGCCTGGCTCCATCCTCCTGGCACTCGTGCTTTACATATTTATAAACACTAATGAGGTCTCCTCCTTGAGCTGTGGTTCGAATGCAGTCTCTCATCCTTACTTAGCCTAACTCTCCAGTTAGTTATCAGACATCTGATGCTCTCTAGTTTTTAATTCCTAAAAGAAAGGGAGAGGCTGGTTCACCAGCCAAGTGTCACTGCCTGGGCTGAGAAAGGCACGTTTGAGCACCAGGCAGCTCACAGTCCCACTGGCTGTGAAGGTTCTCCAGCAAAGTGTTGGATGGGATCACAGCCAGACTGAATCTCAAAGAAATAAACAACTCCAGCTCCCACAGTGGCTACACACACTTTGGGAAACAGCTGTATTTTCAAAGGAGACCGAAGCAATGCGGTTTGGCTTCTTTGGGGTTTCAAAACATTCTAGATTTAAATTGACTCAGAGGCTGCCATAAAAGCACAGCTCCACGTCCTGGTGAAGTGTTCTCCCTAAGCCTTCAGCAGATTGGATGCTTTCTTCAAGGCCTGTCAAATTAGCTCTGTTAGGAGGATAACTGTCTCGGGTTATTTCAACACAGTTTATCTTATTTATGTGTTTTTTTAGAAGCAGTGAGGTTAGCTAATTAACAGCCAGCTTTCCAAAGCCTCAACATTCCATATTCTGTCTGCCTTCATATGGGAGGAAAGAGGCCCCAGAAAGCAGTTACTGACAGAAGCCCAAGCATTTACCTTGGGGAAGCAGCTGCTAGCAATTCTTTTTAAAGCTGCGTCCATTCTCGGGCTTTTTTCTTTTCCTTTCTGTTCACAGGCAGACTGAAACCAGACTGGTAGAAAAGACCCTCCTAAAAAGCAACCATCTGTGCTACTCTTAAGCAAGCTTCTTCTCTTTGTTTGCCCTAATTAGCATTTTAATAACTCGACCAAATATATTTTCCTTAAAGCAACTACCACACAAGGGGCAACTTTTGTGTTAACCCTCACACAATTACGGATCCTGGGGATCAAAGTGTTGGGAGAGGAGGGGCAAAGATGCACATCAGATTTCAGCACACAAATTCTCTTTAGAGTGGCATGTGTGGACAGCTGGTGCTTCTCTGTATGAAAACACACACAAGCAAAAACCCCCAAGCCTTATACATGATACATTCATTATAAAGGCTATATAGATTACATAGAGGGAACAGAGAACTAGGTATGGAGTGTGTGGGGATTAGCTGCTTTTTCTGCATTGTCACAGTCACAGAATGCATTAGCTTGGAAGGCATCCTCAAAGGACATCTTGTCCAACCCCCCTGCAGTCAGCAGGGACACCACCAACTAGATCAGCTTGCTCAGGGCCACATCAAGGTTGACCTTCAGTGTCTCTAGGGACAGGGCCTCAACCACATCCCTGGGCAGCCTGTTCCAGTATTTCACCACTCTCACTGTAAAGAACTTCCTCCTGACGTGCAACCTAAATGTGCCCTGCGCCAGTTGCAAACCATTACCCCGCATCCTATCACTCCAAGCCCTTCTAAACAGTCCCTCCCCAGCCTTCCTGTAGGTCCCCTTCAGATACTGAAATGCAGCTCTAAGGTCTCCCTGGAGCCTTCCCTTGTCCAGGCTGAACAGCCCCAATTCTTTTGGTTTGTCTTCACAGGAAAGGTGCCCCAGCCTCCTGATCAACTTTGTGGGTCTCCTCTGGACCCACTCCAGCAGGTCCCTGTCTCTCTTGTGTTGGGGGCCCCAGACATGGATGCGGGACTCCAGATGAGGTCTCACCAGAGCAGAGCAAAGTGGCAGAATCACTTCTCAACCTCCTGACATTGCTGCTTTTGATGGAGTCCAGGATCTGATTGAGCTTTTGGGATGCAAGTGTGCCTTGCATTGTTGGCTCAAGTCCACCAGTACCCTCCAGTCCTTTTCTGCAGGGCTGAAATGCCTCTGCTTGAACTGAAACACTTAACTTGTGGTGTCAAAGCAACTGTAAACATTGCTTTGGAAAGGTCCATCCAGGAAACACTTCTTAAATCACATTGTTTGACTATCCACGATTCAGGGTACTCAAACTCCAGCAACATTCCTCAGAGTCTGAAGATATTTGTTATTCCTAGATAAGGCTGCTTTAAGTGCAAGAAGTTTGTGTAAGCATCCTGCTAAACCATTCAACTGAATGTGAGAGAAGAACAAAACAAAGTGATGCTGAATATTTCTGCCAACTCTGATGTACAAATGTAAAGCACTTCTTTTTGGTTACTTGATCCATGAAGGAAAAAAATGTGTTTCTCTAAATATACCAAATCCCAAAATTGACAGTTGGGTGGTACCTTCTGAATAACCCAGGATTTTTTTTTTTTTTAATGGATATGATTGAATGTGCCCTGAGAAGGGCCAGGAGGATAACCAGAGGGTTGGAGCTCCTCTCCTGTGAGGACAGACTGAGAGAGTTGGGGTTGTTCAGTTTGGAGAAGAGAAGGCTCTGAGGAGACCTTATTGTGGCCTTCCAGTAACTGAAGGGGGCTACAGGAAATCTGGTGAGGGACTTTTTAGGGTGTTAGGTAGTGGCAGGACTAGGGGAGGATGGATCCAAGCTAGAGGAGGGTAGATTTAGATTAGATATTAGGAAGAAGTTCCTCACCATGAGGGTGGTGAGTCTCTGGAACAGGTTGCCCAAAGAGGTGGCAGAAGCCTCATCCTGGGGAAGTTTTTAAGACCAGGTTGGATGTGGCTCTGTGCAGCCTGATCTAGTGGAAAGTGTCCCTGCCCATGGCAAGGGGGTTGGACGACGATGATCCTTGAGGTCCCTTCCAACCCTGACAATTCTGTGATTTTGATCCTAGTCTCTTCAGCTGACCATGAGCAAAAGGCCTTTCTGAGCTGTTCAAGCAAAGCTACAGAACATTTCCTAGTCCTGGAGGCTTGCCTCTGCAGTCACATTATGTTCAATTCTGTTTTCTATTACTATTTTCTGATTCTGTTTTCTACCTCAATTCCTCAGCTGTCATCCTAAAAAGCCACTGATTAAAAAGCAGTGTTTTCTCAGGGACTTTTTATTGTTTTTCACATCAACTTTATAATAATTTCCTATTATTCCCCCCAAGTTTTTAAATACCTTCTTGAATACAAAGAACCATTATTGTATCTATCAAAAAAGAAGCTGGGCAATATGTGCAGTGAAAATACAACCATTACACAATTTTCATAGAATCATAGAATGGTTTAGGTTGGAAGGGACCTCAAGGATCATCCAGTTCCAACCCCCTGCCA
>WBNM01008493.1:0-12928 GCA_013399055.1 Ramphastos sulfuratus | reverse complement strand
GGTTGCTCTCAGCCATTCCCCACCCAGCCTGGATTTGTGCTTGGGATTTTAAGTGTTAAATCCCCATTACAGGAGTGCTAAATGATGTTTTAAAATGAACTGATCAAAATCTTTTAGTGTTGGTTTGTTGTTTGAGTTTTTAAAACACTTCCTAATTTAGGCAAGGCAATTGCCTACGTGGTGGCAACAGGAACACTGAGGGAGATGTTGGGTCGAAGTTTTAGGATTAAAGATCCAAATTAACAAGCCACAAAGTCTAACTAAAACGTGTCCTATTTCCCTTAGCAAAGGAGCTTACTGACAGCAATCACATAACAAACACCCAGTAGGCATTGTCATGATAATTCTACCCTCTAGCTCCAGCCCCCAAAGGTTCACTTGGAAGTTAACCTCTGCAATAAAGAAGTAAGAGCTCATTGAAATGTGTCAGGAGAATGGCCCAAGGGAAGGTCACGGCGACATCAGCTGCTACATGATGGGGCACAGGCAGATTGAGTCACCTTTCACAGAGCTTCAGAACAGAGTAGGCCAGACCAGACCATTTCAAAGACGACCTTTCAGCCTAATGGATCTCTGCTTATCTATAAGTGTGATAAAAGTATCTTATCGTTTTTACCCTTCTTGCCACAAAAATAAACTAGATGTTCACCAGGTCTGCTTCCAGCAGCTGCCAGGATGTAATGCAGCTTGGTGCTGCAGGCTACGATGCAGCAAAGCCCACTGACTTCATGGATGTCCTGGGATGCATCAAGAGCAGTGTGGGCAGCAGGGCAAGGAGGGGATTCTGCCCCTTTGCTCTGCTCTCCTCAGACCCCATCTGGAGTGCTGTGTGCAGTTCTAGAGCCCCCAGCACAGGAAGGACATGGAAGTGTTGGAGTGGGTACAGAGGAAGCGACGAAGATGCTCAGAGGGCTGCAGCAGCTCTGCTATGAGGACAGGCTGAGAGAGTTGGGGCTCTGCAGCCTGGAGAAGAGAAGGCTTCCAAGAGACCTTAGAGTAGCCTTCCAGTATCTGAAGGAGGCCTACAGGAAGGCTGGGGAGGGACTATTGACAAGGTCTGGTAATGACAGGACAAGGGGCAATGGGGTTGAACTGGCAGAGGGGAGATTTAGACTGGATGTTAGGAGGAAGTTGTTTGCAGTGAGGGTGGGGAGGCACTGGCACAGGTTGCCCAGGGAGGGTGTGGCTGCTCCCTCCCTGGAGGGGTTCAAGGCCAGGTTGGAGGAGGCCTTGAGTGAGCGGTACTGGTGGGAGGTGTCCCTGCCTATGGCAGGGGGTTGGAACTGGATGATCCTTGAGGTCCCTTCCAACCTTACCATTCTATGATTCTATGAAATTGGCTCATCAGATGTTACTACTAAGGCTTAATCAAAATACTGTGGTATCATCTTCACATTATATTAACACCAACCCAAGAGATGGTCAGAAGGCAAAGGATTTATGAACAAACTAATCACACATTCCCTTTTAAGGACAGGGAACTTCAGCACTACTTGGCTTTCTGCTTGATGAATGAGGAAGACAAATCCTAAATGTGACTAACACCAGAGTAAATTGTAAGTAGGGTAAAAGAGTTTTTACACTCTTGATACCTCCAAATTGTTGATCCCTCAGAACAGGAACATTTCTGTTGCGATACAACAGCAATGAATGTATGAAGAAGAGCTAAGGCAGGAAGATAAACACTTTAGAACTGAACAGAATTCAAATTATCTTTTAAAGAGAACAACGGATTATCAATTTTTGCCTATTTTACATCAAAGGTGATTTATACTAACAGGAACTCAGTATTTACCTCTGTGTACCCTGTCAAATGTGGGGTGTTTCATAGTTCAACAAGCAACACCTTTTCCACAACAGAGCTGACACACAAAGTCCTTACTTTTAAATTCATAGATTCAGTCACAGATACAAAACCTGATTAGGTTGGAAGAGACCATAAAGATCATCTAGTTCAAACCCCCTGACATAGGAAGAGCACCTTCCACTAGACCAAGCTGCTCAAGGCTTCATCCAGCCTAGCCTTAAACACCTCCAGGGAGGGAGCAGCCACAACCTCCCTGGGCCACCTGTTCCAGTGTCTCATCGCCCTCGTAAAGAATTTCTTCCTAATCTCCAGTCTAAATCTGCCCTCCTCAAGCTTCAATCCATTCCCTCTCATCCTGTCACTACAAACCCTTGTAAAATGTCCCTTCCTGTCTTTCTTGTGGGCTCCCTTCAGGTCCTGGAAGGCCTCTATGAGGTCTTGCTGGAGTGTTTTCTTCTCCAGGGTGAACAGCCCCAACTGTCTCAGCTTGTCCCCATAGCAGAGGTTCTCCAATCCCTCTGGATCATCTTTTTGGCCTTCCTCTGGACCTGCTCCAGCAGCTCCATGTCCCTCTTATGTTGGGGGCTGCAAAACTGGACACAGTACTCCAGATGGGGTCTCATGAGAGCAGAGTAGAGGGGCAGAATCGCCTCCCTGTCTTGTTTTTGAAGCAGCCCAGCACACAGCTGCCTTCTGGGCTGCCAGCAACCATTGCCAGGTCACGTTGAGTTTTTCATCAAATTCATCTTCTTGCAATTAGATATTTATTAAATGTGAGAAGGAGAAAGCCTAAAATAGGCCTCTTTTAGGAAGACCTAAATATATGCCTGCCCTTGATTACAGATGTCATCACATTATCATAAATACTTGCGATGTCCTAATTACAACATGCAAAGATTTATAAGGCAGCTAAACTACAGAGTAACTCTTTGGATGGCCTCCTGATATGACACAATATTTTAATTAGGTGATTCAGCACAGTACTTTCAAAGAGAAACTGTTGAATGTCCAATCTACCCAGGAGGGTTCCTTTTTCTTGTATCTACTTTGCATGTGAAACAGAAAGAAACAAAACATCACTGCTAGAACCTTTTTGTTCACATTTATAGATTCCTAGAATAGTTTGGGTTGGAAGGGATCTTAAAGATCATCTAGTTCCAAGCCCCTGGGCCATGGTGGGTTGGAACTGTTGATGAACACACAGAGTATGTTTGGCTTCTAATTTTGTTGACTGCCAAATGTGAAAGTTAATAGCCATAAACACTTAAATAGTGACTGCTTTGAGTTTCAAGGTCTACTCTGTCACAAAAATCATGCTTTCAGGCACAGTTCCAAAAGGTGATGTAGTCAAGAAAGAAATGTTTGCCATATAAAAAAAAAAACAAGACAACAAGATGCCAAGGCCTATATTTATGCTTAAAACCCTTCACAATGTTTTAAAATGTTTCTATTCTGTGTAAAGAGCACATCTCACTTGGGATGATTCTGTCTACTTCACAACCAGTAAAATGGCCACGGAGTCAAAAGTCATTAGAAACAGCAATGAATTTGGCTGAGTGGGAAGAGAGGTGAAAGCTGGGTCGGTGCTACCTAGTATAGCCACTCACTGCCCTGCTCCATCCCTTTGTCAAAAAAAGAAAACCAAACAAACAGAGCTTTATATAGCACAGAAGACCAATTTCTTCTACAAACTGCACTTAAACTCTCAAAAGGAGAGCAGGTCAAAGCATCTTGGGCTGGCTCTGAGTTCTCAGCCTTCCTCTTCCCAGCAGAGAGCTGGTTAAAGTTTCTAAATGGGTCTAGATTTTGCAGCAGCATCCTCACCTCACCCAACAACCTTGTGGCAACCTTTGACTCTCTGAACTCACCAGTTCTTCATCCTCTCTCACCATAAGCCTTTTGCTACACTGTGAGGTGCATTAAAATTAATATAGAAGCTTTTGATTCCAAATAACCCGAGCCACCTCCTGGTGACCTCCAGCACACTTTGTGCCACTCATAGGAATTACAAAACAGCATCTCTCAGGCATCATCTCCCACAAATACGTGACCCATCAAATCAAGTAACACAACAAATCCCAGGGATTCAAGTATAAAAAGAGCCTCAGATACCCTCATCCATCTGCTGCCAGCTTTAGAGACAATATAGGAGCCCACACACATTACTCAGTGCCTTTCAACAATACAGGACATTCATTATTCATGGTTACTTCTTCAAGTCTGTTTTCAGCACCTGTTCAGCACCAAAACAACAAAACTACAAAGCAGAGTTTAGCACGTGTGGCAGAGCCATCCAATTAGACAGAGGCAGCTGATCTTTCCAGTAATTTAACCAGCTCCTTTTGGAACCAAACATTTGAAGCTGTTAATATGCTGAGACCGAGAGCGATACTCACAGTTGCTTATAACTCCTCCGAGTGGGTCACCCTTGAAATCAAACTCAATATCCATGTATTTTCCCTGGGAAAGAAACATAATTTGAAAATCTAAGTTCTGTTTAAGAAAAGCTGGGCATTTTTACAGTCCAAAAGTGCACTCTGGCAGCACTCTGTAAACTCCACCAAATTCTGGACAACAGAATGTGATTCAAAGCTTCTAAGCTTTCACTTTAGCATTAACCCATTATGCAAAACCCTTTATCACAGCCAGAGATTTTCAGAAGAGGAGCTTTAATCAGGTGTGTAAAGCAACTCAGTCAATCTGCTGAGGCACTATTCTGTGTATGAATCACAGAATAGTAGGAGTCTCAAGNTAAGAGAGATGTTCTAGACCCCTGTCATCTTCATAGATGTGAGAAGAAAACATGTTACAGAAACTCCCAGCAGAAGACCAAACAGCATTTGTGACCATGTAGGTATTACCATGCATATCAACAGAAGAATGGAGGAAGAAATTATCTTCCACAGAGATTTTTTTTCCTCGGTTTAAAATCTTCTTGGAGCAAGACTCAAGAGAGCTGAAGGATAGCCGCTCAGTTTGGCTTGCAGGACGTGGCTGGCAAGGATTACTGTTGGCAATCATGGGGTGTCTGTCCCTGAGCGTGTGCCTGCCTTGTAAAAGTGATGGATTTTCCCTCCTGAACTCTTTCCCTCCTAACTCGAGACCAGAGGCAACAATTAACAGACTGTCACTGCAGAAGGGATTTCATTCTGAGCTGTCCTGGCGCAGCGTGTTTCCCTTGACTTCTGTTTGACTTCTCCACATCACAGAAGATCACTGTGGCCTTTGCAGCATTCTAATTTATGTGACAAGTGTTTAATGCAGTAAGAGCCACATTCAACAGTGACAGAAGGGACAGAGCTGTTGTGAGTGGAAAAGGCACAGCTCCCTTTGGCAAGGAAGTTTAGAAAGATAAAAACCGCTGGTAGTAACTCAACTAAATTCCATGAGCCACGGCACAGAAATGATCTCACCAGCCCCTGGTGCTTAATTAACTGAAGAAGAAAACANCAGAGCAGGTTCACCTACAGCAGCTTGTACAGGACAATGTCCAGTTGGGTTTGGAATGACTCCAGAGATGGATACTCCACCACCTCCCTAGGCAGCCTGTTCCAGTGCTCTGTCACCCTCAAAGTAAAGAAGCTCCTAATCATGTTTANCCTGCCTTGTAAAAGTGATGGATTTTCCCTCCTGAACTCTTTCCCTCCTAACTCGAGACCAGAGGCAACAATTAACAGACTGTCACTGCAGAAGGGATTTCATTCTGAGCTGTCCTGGCGCAGCGTGTTTCCCTTGACTTCTGTTTGACTTCTCCACATCACAGAAGATCACTGTGGCCTTTGCAGCATTCTAATTTATGTGACAAGTGTTTAATGCAGTAAGAGCCACATTCAACAGTGACAGAAGGGACAGAGCTGTTGTGAGTGGAAAAGGCACAGCTCCCTTTGGCAAGGAAGTTTAGAAAGATAAAAACCGCTGGTAGTAACTCAACTAAATTCCATGAGCCACGGCACAGAAATGATCTCACCAGCCCCTGGTGCTTAATTAACTGAAGAAGAAAACAACCTAGTTGTGCTGGTTTGAGGCTAATTGGAATATTTTAATGGAGAAAATTAGATTACAGGCTGTGAAAAGAAAACAATGGTGATGTCTGCCTCACTCATAGGCTTGCTGAGATGTTTAAGAATAAGAATACAAAACAAAGATAAGACACTCAGGCTTGCAGACACTCTGGGACTGTCCAGCAGCTTCTGGCCTTCTCCTCTCTGCCCAGTAACCTCACTAACCACTTTCCTTCTAACCCCCCTGGCCCATCCTCCAAACTCACCTTGCGTGTAAGGCAAACCTTGGGGTAAGGTATAGGGGTGGGGAGAAGGTGGAAGGGTGGTTGGGAGCCCCTCCTGGGGTCTCTGATTTCTGGCAGGGGTGTTGTGTTTCTGTATTCCCTTTACCTTGTCTATGTCTGTAACTATTCCTGTCCATTGTGTCTATCTCTGCTTGTACATTGTGCTGAGCTGTAAATAGAGCTTCAGTCCTTAACTTCCAGCTGGCTGAGCCTAGTCTGGGGGATCTTACAAAGTGTGGGGGGTGAAGGGAATTCCCAAACCATCACACTAGTGAAAAGAGAAGCCTTGTGTTTATAATTCCACATTTGCAGCATTTAGGAAGAGTTTTCTCTCCTTTCCTTTCTCTTCTAATTACACCACATAAAGCCCAAGCACTTTACCTTGACTCCCTCAACAACATTTTCTGATTTACTGGGTGTTTTGTCAAGACTGGCTTAATTCTATTCAAACTTTATTCTTCTCCTTGCAAGCTAGACAGGACAGTACTTGCGCTGTCTTGTTCTGAGCAGATTGAAGTTTCTGAGATAAAGAATTAAACCAGATAATTACATTTTCATTTCCCAAGCACTGGGCCAGCTGGATGTATCAAAAAAGTATTTTTAGCTTTGTGTTTATAAGCAAGGACTTGAAAGGCAAAGTAGCAGTTGGTTGCACTTTGTCCTGGAAAGACTTCTGTTTGCACAGGGCACCTCTTCTCCTCTTTGCTGTCTCCTCCTTTCTCTAGTATGACATCTCTGATAGTTGCAATTTTTTTACCCTAACAAAAAAAAAAAACAAAAAAAACCCCAAAACCCCAAAAAAACACACAAAAAAAACCCCCAACCAACAAAAAAAAATTCAAAAAAAAAAAAATATCTACAGTGCCTCAAGGTTTGACCCTGACTTTGTGATGAAGACTTTCTGATCTCTTCACAAGTAGGGGCAATGACAGTGGCAGAAGGAGCATTCATAGCCATGTGGAAGAAGAGCCCTAGAGAGGAGGCTCAGGGCAGACCTCATTGCTCTCTACAACTACCTGAAGGGAGGTTGTAGCCAGGTGGGGTTGGGCTCTTCTCCCAGGCACCCAGGGACAGAACAAGAGGACACAGCCTCGAGCTGCAACAGGGCAGGTTTAGGTTGGATGTTAGGAAGGAGTTCTTTACAGAGTGATTGGCATTGGAATGGGCTGCCCAAGGAAGTGGTGGAGTCACCATCCCTGGAGGTGTTTAAAAGGAGACTGGATGAGGCACTTAATGCCATGGTTTAGTTAATTAGGAGGTGTTAGGTGATAGGCTGGACTCGATGATCACAAAGGTCTTTTCCAATCTGGTTAATTTTGTCATTCTGTGATCTCTCTGATGAGGAGAGGTTGAGGATCTAGGGCTGTTTAGCCTGGAGAAGAGCAGCCTGAGAGGGGGTCTTCTCAATGCTGATCAAGAGCTAAAGGATGGGGGTCAAGAGGATAGGGCCAGACTATTTTTAGTAGCACTCAGCAACAGGATAAAGGACAATAAGCACAAACTAGAACACCTGGTTTGTGTTCTAGAAGTTCCACCTAAACACGAGGGAAAACTTCCTTGCTGTGAGGGTGTTGCAGCCCTGCAGCAGGATGCCCAAAGAGGTTGTGGAGTCTCCTTCTCTGGATAGATTTAAAACCTGCCTGGATGCACAGAATCACAGAATGTTGGGGGTTGGAAGAGATCTCTAGAGATCATGGAGTCCAACCCCACTGCTAAAGCAAGACCACCTAGGGCAGGTCGCACAGGAATGCATCCAGGCAGGTTTTGAAAGTCTCTAGAGAAGACTCCACAACCTCTCTGGGCAGCCTGTTCCAGGGCTCTTGTGCTCTCACAGTAAAGAAGTGTCTCCTCATGTTGAGGTGGAACCTCCTGTGTTCCATCTTGTGCCCAGTGTTCCTTGTCCTTTCACTGGCCACCACGACAAGTGCCTGGCACCTTCATCTGGGCACCAATCCCTCAGATATTGATAGACATTGATAAGGTCTGTTCTCAGCCTTCTCTTCTCCAGACTAAACAGCCCCAGCTCTCTCAGTCTTTCTTCACAGGAGAGATGCTCAAGTCCATTGAGAGCTACCCTCATAGCTCTCTGTTGGACTCTCTCCAGCAGATCCCTGTCTCTTGAATTGGAGAGCAACCTACTCTAGTTGACCCTGCTTTAGCAGGGAGTTTGGACTAGATGATCCCCAGAGGTCCCTTCCATCCCACACCATGCTGGGATTCTGTGATTATTGACCCTCAGGAATCAGAAGGGAAGGGGAGATGTCTCCCACGTGCAAAAAAAGTCTGCTCTCCAGTGTCCCAATATCCCAGGCTTTCATGCAGATGCTTTTACTTGCAACACAACAGTTTTCCAGAGTAATGATTTTTCTTCTGCTGTGTCCTTCCACAGCTCACAACATTGCTTTTCCACAAGTGAACAAATCACAAAGCTGCATTCACTCTTCTGATATTAGCAGCAGAAACTATGATGAGAACAAGGAGTCCTCACACTTTTGAATATCCTCCCAACTCTAGTGTCAACATTTTTTTTCCTTTGGCTCGAATTCAACCAGTTGATTATAAAGAACATAAGCAAAAGAAGTAACATTGCCAATGTTTATATCAAAACTAAAGTTGTAAACACAGTTGGAAACATGATGGAAAGAAAAATGAGAAACCGAAGTAGCAATTTAAACAAACAAAAAAAAAAAAACAAACCCAACAAAAAAAAAACCCCAACCATCCTTAAATGTATACATATGGATGGAAATGCAGATCACGTAGGAAGAGAGACTTGCTACAGCAGCCCAGTTGCCAGGCACATGGTTGCTGACATTAAAGCCACCAGTGCCAGAAAATTAAAGAATCCAGCTGTGCTGTAATTATGTTTCCATCCGGTCACAGACTGTCACATCCTCTTTTCCCCACCCCCCTCCCCCCTTTTCTCTTTTTAGCCTCTCCTTTGATTCCCAGTAGAACTCTAGGCCCACATCAGAAACCAGCAAGGTCTCTGCTGAGGAGGTGAAAAGAGCCTGGCACCTTCATCTGGGCACCAACCCCTCAGATATTGATAGACATTGATAAGGTCTGTTCTCAGCCTTCTCTTCTCCAGACTAAAAAGCCCCAGCTCTTTCAGTCTTTCTTCACAGGAGAGATGTTCAAGTCCATTAATCATCCTCATTAATCACCCTCGTTAAGAAATATCCATGACTGCTAATCACACAGGGCTGACATACTGGAGAAGGAAAAACATCTACCAGATGATCAAATAAGCTGCCCAGGGAAGTGGTGGAGTCACCATCTGCAGAGATGTTAAAAGAAACATGTAGATATGACACTTCAAGACGTGGTTTAATGGCTGTGGTAGTATTGGGTTGACAGTTGGACTTGACAACCTTAAGACATCTTTTTCCAAGCTTAATGATCCTTGTCCGCTACCATCTCCTAACATCACAGCCCTCAGACAGCTACAAGAAAGTTCTCTCTCCAATTGACTATTCCTTCCTTAGAGGTGCCTTGATGAGTGATACAGAGAAAAGCAGAAACAGGCAACAACATGACACATTCCCCTAAAAACAAAACAAAAAAATTTGGTGTTGAAGAAAAATACTTACAAATCTGGAGGAGTTGTCGTTCCTCACAGTTTTGGCATTTCCAAAAGCTGCAGAAAGAGGAAAAACAGATAAAGAGATCAAATCTATCAAAATTAAAAACATTAAAGTGCCAAAACATCAATGAATTTATTTGATTTATTTATAGTAGCCTTCCAGGATGTGAAGGGGGCCTACAGGAAGGCGGGGGAGGGACTATTGACAAGGTCTTGTAATGACAGGACAAGGGGCAGTGGGTTTGAAGTGGCAGAGGGGAGATTTAGACTGGATGTTAGGAGGAAGTTCTTTCCAGTGAGGGTGGTGAGACATTGGCACAGGTTGCCCAGGAAGGTTGTGGAGCACAGAATCACAGAATGTGATCTTCGATCACATTCTGTGATTCTGTGCTCCACAACCTCCCTGGAGGTGTTCAAGGACAGGCTGGAGGAGGCCTTGAGTGAGCTGTACTAGTGGGAGGTGTCCCTGCCTATGGCAGGGGCTTGGAACTGGATGATCCTTGAGGTCCCTTCCAACCTTACCATTCCATGAATTATAGACTTCTGAGAATCACAGAAGGTTAGGGGCTAGAAGTGACCTCGAAAGATCATCTAGTCCAACTCCCCTGCCAGAACAGGAAACAATGCCCCATTCATGACTTGGGTGCCGGTCATTGGGCACAGCCTGAGCAAGGTGGACGTGATCAGAAAACACCTTTGGAAGTCCAAAGAAGTTTTGCCTCAACACTTTGTTTAAAAAGGTGGAAGAAAAAACAGACAAGAGGAAATGATTTGTAGACAAAACTGCACCTGGATTGAACATATATCCACAGTGGTTTGAATCATCAAGTTTAAAATAACTTCAAACACAGGAAACACTTCTTTCTCTTCAGTTCCCAGAAAGAACTGAATCTCTAGTTCCCGGAAATTAAGCTGGTAAAAGGAGGTCAGAGCTGAGGAAATTACAGAACAACACTTAAAAATTGTTTGCAGGGAACAGTTTAGTCCGTGCTTTGATTTAGTTATGCCATTCTAATATATGTATCCTAGCTTAAGCTGAATATTAAGCTGAAAAGCTCAACATGAGCCTGCAGTGCGCACGTGCAGCCCAGACAGCAACTGAGTGCTGGGCTGCAGCAAGAGCAGTGTGGGCAGCAGGGCAAGGGAGGGGATTCTGCCTCTTTGCTCTGCTCTCCTCAGACCCCACCTGCAGTCCTGTGTGCAGTTCTGGAGCCCCCAGCACAGGAAGGACATGGAACTGTTGGAGCGGGTCTGCTGTGAGGACAGGCTGAGAGAGTTGGGGCTCTGCAGCCTGCAGAAGAGAAGGCTTCCAGGAGACCTTAGAGTAGCCTTCCAGTATCTGAAGGGGGCCTACAGGAAGGCTGGGGAGGGACTATTGACGAGATCTTGCAATGACAAGACAAGGGGCAATGGGCTTGAACTGGCAGAGGGGAGATTTAGACTGGATGTTAGGAGGAATTTCTTTANATCTGAGCTGCATTTGCTTAAACACAGTGCTGAACAGTGGAGTCATTTAGAACTGCAGGGAGCCAAGCACAGACGGTCTATTATAAAGCATGAGAAGCATTACTCAGTTTTTCCTTAAGTTCATTGTTTCAGAAACTTAATTTACAGTAGCAACTGCTGTTTAAAAAAAATAAAGAAATCACAGAAGATAAATTATGCATATGTAACACTGAGGTGATTTTCTTGCACTGCAGCTCGACTGAAACAGAACTGCAAAATTAAACAAAATTATTTATATATATATATATATATATAAAACCACAAATGCTTCATTTCTGTCTATAGAAAACAGCCAGACTCCCTCCAGCAGACTGGATTGTGGAATAATCCAGTGTCCTACCAAAGCTAAACAGGCAGTGCCCAGAGCACCAAGACAAATAAAGAATACCTTAAAATGATAAGGAAGTGTTATGTAAGCCTACTCCATTAATAGAATCATAGAACCATAGAATGGTTTGGATTGAAAGGGACCTCCAAAGGTCATCTTGTCCAAACCCTGCTGCAATTAGCAAGGACATCCTCCACTAGATCAGGTTGCCCAGAGCCTTTTTGGGCCTCACCTTGAATGTTTCCAGGGATCGGACCTCCCATCCACTCCCTCCCTGGGCAACCTGTTGCAGTGTTTCACCACCCTCATGGCAAAGGACTTATTCCTAGCGTCCCATCTAAATCTGCTCTTCTCTAAATTCAAACCATTGCCCCTTGTCCCATCACTGCAGGCCTTTGTAAACAGTTCCTCTGCAGCCTTCTTGCAGGCCCCCTTCAGGTACAGTAAGGCCACCATTAGGTCTCCCCACAGCATTCTCTTCTCCAGGCAGAACAACCCCAGCTTCCTCAGCCTGTCCTGGTAGCAGAGGTGCTCCAGCCACCTGATCATTTTTGTGGTTCTCCTCTGGACCTGCTCCATTCATCTTGCATTAAAACAAAGATTCAGAAACCAGTAAGAAATCCAACACATGTGGCCATCCCTGGGAAACAATCCAGCTTTGGCAAGAAAACTCTGTACCTCCCATGCTGTTTGTGCCTACATCTGAAATCTGCCTTCCAGAACAGTGATAAAAGCAACACAGCTTTTTTTCTGTGAATCCAAACCAATGGAAAGTTGAAACCCTCCCCTTTAGCTTTAAATGGAATATGCCTGATGAAGAATGAAAGGCTTATCCAGCTTTTTTATTATTCTTCAATTTTAACATTTTACTGAATCACAGAATGACAGGGGTTGTAAGGCACCTCTGGAGATTACCTAGTCCAACCCCTCTGCCAGAGCAGGTTGCACAGGGTGGTGTCCAGGTGGGTTTGGAATGACTTTGGAGACAGAAATTCCACCATCTCTCTGTGCAGTCTGCTCCAGTGCTCCACCACCCTCAAAGTAAAGAAGCTCCCAATCATGTTTAGATGGAACTTCCTGTGTTCAACTTTGCACCCATTAACTCTTGTGCTGTTTCTGGGCACCCCTGAAAACAGACTGGCCCCATCCTTCTGACACCCACTCTTTAGGTATTTATAAGTATTAATAAGATTCCTTCTCAGTCTTCCCTTCTCTAGGCTAAAAAGCCCCAAGCTCCTCAGCCTTTCTTCCTAAGAGAGATGTTCTAGCCCCCTGATCACCTTTGTAGCACTTTGCTGTACCCTTTCAAGCAGTTCCCTGTCCTTTAATGGGGGAGCCCAGAACTGGACCCAGTACTCCAGATGAGGCCTCACCAGAGCAAAAGGGGAGGAGAAACTTTCTTGACCTGCTGGCCAC
>WBNM01008492.1:245-16754 GCA_013399055.1 Ramphastos sulfuratus | reverse complement strand
CCTCAATGTCCTTCTGGTAGTGAGGGACCCCAAAATGAACCTGGTATTGAAGGTGTGGCCTCACCAGTGCCCAGTACAGGGACATGACCTTTTCCCTACTCCTGCTGGACACATGGCTGATCCATGCCAGGATGCTGTTGGCCTTGGCCACCTGGGTACGCTGCTGGCTCATCTTCGGCCAGCTGTCAGCTAGCATCCCAGGTCCTTTTCTGCTGGGCAGCTTCGCAGCTACTCTGCTGCAAGCCTTGAGCATTCCAAGGGGTGGTTGTGACCCAAGTGCAGAACCCAGTACTTGACTTCGTTAAGCTTCACACAGTTGACCTCATCCTGTCAATCCAACCTGCCCAGATTGCTTTGCAGAGCCTTTCTACCCTCAAGCAGATCATCACTCCCACCCAGTTTAGTGTCATCTACAAGCTTACTGAGGGTGCCCTCCATGCCCTCATCCAGATCACTGTTAAAGATGTTAAAGAGAACTGGCCCCAATACTAAGCCCTGGGGAACACCACAACTGACCAGCTATCAACTGCATTTAAGTTCATTCACTACTACCTTTATGTAGGAATGACTTATGGCAGCTTCAGTCAAATCACCTTTAGTTTTATTAAGCAGGAGCTACAGCATCAGAAACTGCCAAAGGTAAGGGACAGGTGGCTTGAGTCCTTCCAGGAGCAAAAGTTTAGGAAGAGGAATAAGCATGCTCTGCCTACATTTAATTTCCAAACACACCTTCTAGTTGTACACCACAGCACAAGACTTTGCCATGTCACATTCATATCACATTGGTCTTTATTTAGCCATTACATGGCATGACTGAATTAGTAAGTTGAGTTCTTGTCACCTGCTACCATGAAAGTGTACTGCTGATCACGGTGGGAGTCCTATAGGATTAGCCATGTGTACCAAGAAAAGTGATGTTCAGCGTGAGGAACTTTGCAGCCAGGATTCTGTGTAAATTAAGATGCACAGAAGTTTACTGCAGCATGTAATTATGAGAAATAACTTTGTGAAAGGCAAGAAGTTGCAAGAAAGCAAGTTTCACATTATCAAGTGAATTAATATTGAGTGAGTGTTGGTTTTATCTCCCTAACAAGTGGCAGGACAAGAGGAAATGGCCTCAAGGCGAACCAGGGGAGGTTTAGGTTGGATATTAGAAGAGAATTCTTCAAACACTGGAGTAGGAGGTGGTTCTGTTCCCATCCCTTGGATAGGAAAGATGCAAAGACGTGGTGCCGAGGCACATGGTTTAGCCCCAGGCTTGGTAGAATTAGGTAATAGTTGGACTCAATGATCTTATTTCAGCTGGATCTTGATGAAATTGAAAATGGTAATGGTACTGTTGAATGTGAGATGGCAGCACTTGCACAGCACAAATTAGATGACGTCTCTGAGCCAGTCTTGATTTGTGAGCCTAAAATCCTTTCTGTGCTCGCACTTTCTGGTGACGTGCAGGGTAACACAGCTTCTACTACCATTTTGGGTCACTTCCCAAGTAGCCAGTGGTGATAAAATCTTTTCCAATCAAAACTGTTGTATGATTCTACAGAAAATGTTTAAATATTTTATTAAATTCATAGGATGTGAGGTGAATAAGCAAGATAAAACCTTTGTGCAAGGTTGGACTGATGTAGCACGAAGAACATGCAGCGTCTCCACCTGCGTATTTTAATGAACCTTCTGAGTATTCTGCGGGAGAAATCACACAGTCCGAGGGCTTGCGTTAGGTTTAATTGTCCCTGCTAATGACCACTAATAACCACTAGAGTGTGCTCCTGTTACTGCTCTGCGACCGCCTCATTGCGAATGGGACAACTAACTTTAAGGCTATGACAATTTAAGTGAATTTTTAATTAGTGGGCTCTGGCTAGGTTATTTATAACCAGCATAATGCTTGGTTATATAATCCCCACTTAAATACTCCTAACTTTAAGCTAAGATAGGCAGTAGTATCTTCTGTAGTTTTGTAGCTTCGCCTTTAATGCATTGTGTGGTGGTGTTTTATTATTCTTTTTTTCATTCATGTAGCTGTAAAAACAGCAAGACATTTCCTTTACTTCGGTTGCAAGTCTCACAGTTACAAAGAACATATTTAAAGGTTTTGTATTTGATGCAAAAGTCAGAGAAAAGACAAGAATTTCAGTATTTGGTACTGCAAACAGTGCAGTTAAGTTTTTTCCACCTACTGCAAAAGGACTTGGCTTTTGCTTTACATCTTGTTAGTGAAGACGGACAAATTACTTACTGCTTTTTTTTTTTTTCTTTTCTTTTCTTTTCCCCCCCCCCCCCCAAGTCACTTAATTTCCCACATCCCAGAATGTATAGCTTTTTGTTTGTTTGTTTGTTTGTTTTGTTTTGGTTTTTTTTGTTGTTTGTTTGTTTTAATTTTTGTTTGTTTGTTTTGGTTTTTTGGGTTTTTTTTTCTTTCCCCCCCCCTGAGCTTTATGCCTCTATTTCCCCATGTGGTAAAATGAAAGCCTATCCATTTTGGGTTTAAAATGCTTCTTACTTTCCTAAGAGAGAGTTGCATCCAGCATGTCCCACGTCCCTCTTGACTGCCAGCAGTGAGGAACGTGTGTTAAACGAGGTTCAACACACAGGTAAAGCCACTTGGCTAGCCTGGTTTCAAAGGCCATCACCAGACTGGTGTGTTTGCACACACATCGCTAATCTTTCTCTGTCGGTTTGTGCTGACACCAGAACAACTTCCAAAGAGGACCACCCACCCTGCAGTGCAGGAATGCTTTTTACACAATTGACAGGCCTTTGACTTGTTTCCTCCTTGTTTATTAATTATTTAAAAAAAAAAAAAATCCTCTTCCTCTGAGTCTGTTCTTTGTAGAACAATAGATGCAAACAACGGTAGCACCGTGCAGTTTTCTGTGTGTTTTTGCTGCTGACAAAAGAGCATCAAGACCTTAGAGGAGGTAATTTTCCCTCTGTAGAAGCTGAAGCTGGTGGGATTTACTCGTGCTCTTAAGTCACACTGTGCAGTTTTGAATGGAGCAGGCAGCTTCTGGCTGATTCTTCTTGTTCCTTCTCTGAAACAGAAAGGAGGCACCGCCCAGAGGCACAAGCAACCGCTGCTGTACTGATGAATTGAAAGCAGGGAAGGGACTGTTTTCAAGGACATGTAGCAGTAGGACGAGTGACAGTGGTTTGAAACTAGAGCAGGACAGATTTAGATCAAACATTAGGAAGAAGTTCTTTACTTTGAGGGTGGTGCAACACTGAGACAAGTTGCCCAGGGAAGTAGTGGAGGCCTCACCCTGGAGACATCCTAGGTCAGGCATGATGGGGCTCTGAGAAATCTGACCTAGTTGGGGATATCCCTGCTGACTACATAGGGGTTGGTCTAGATGACCTTTAAAGGTCCCTCTATGATNGTTTTCTGTGTGTTTTTGCTGCTGACAAAAGAGCATCAAGACCTTAGAGGAGGTAATTTTCCCTCTGTAGAAGCTGAAGCTGGTGGGATTTACTCGTGCTCTTAAGTCACACTGTGCAGTTTTGAATGGAGCAGGCAGCTTCTGGCTGATTCTTCTTGTTCCTTCTCTGAAACAGAAAGGAGGCACCGCCCAGAGGCACAAGCAACCGCTGCTGTACTGATGAATTGAAAGCAGGGAAGGGACTGTTTTCAAGGACATGTAGCAGTAGGACGAGTGACAGTGGTTTGAAACTAGAGCAGGACAGATTTAGATCAAACATTAGGAAGAAGTTCTTTACTTTGAGGGTGGTGCAACACTGAGACAAGTTGCCCAGGGAAGTAGTGGAGGCCTCACCCTGGAGACATCCTAGGTCAGGCATGATGGGGCTCTGAGAAATCTGACCTAGTTGGGGATATCCCTGCTGACTACATAGGGGTTGGTCTAGATGACCTTTAAAGGTCCCTCTATGATTCTATGATTCTATGAATTAAACCATACCACAGCTATGTCACTCTGAAGTCAGAAGTCCAGGGCTTGTCTGCATGCTGAGATTACCACCCAGCATGGCAGCACAGTGAAGGCTCTGTCCCATCCTTACAAGGTGGACTTCAGTCTCTGCTGAGAGCAGCTATGCCTGTGATCTGCCATGTTAAACTTGGCCCTGCTGACCTGACACTACTCCAAAATATCCATTCACTGAAATCAGTACTTTTTTGCCCATTTCAGCTCTGGTGTACTGAAGCATATTTCCTAGAGCTTCTTAATAATTAAAAATATAGGTTTTTAAGGCAAACACCTAAGGAAAGTGCATCCTTTCTATGTGCTCCACAAGGCAAACAGTGGTGTACTCCTCTGTGCTCAATGTGACTTTCAGTCAGCATAAAAGTTATGTGTAAGTCATGGACATGTGTTACAGTGGTCTCAAGCCCCCAGTGATACCTCTTCAGTGAGCTCTCTATCCGGAATCACAGAATCATTAAGGTTGGAAAAGAATTCCAAGAGTATCAAGTCCAACTGTTAAGCCAGCACTGTCAAGTCCACCACTAAACTATGTTCCTAAGCACCACATCTGTATGTTTCTTAAACATCTCCAGGGATGGTGACTCCATCACTTCCCTGGGCAGCCTCTTCTGATGCTTAACTACACTTTCAGTGAAGAACACCTTCCTAATGTCCAACCTGAACCTCCCCTAACACTTTAGGTCATTTCCTCTCCTCCCATTGTTTATTACATGGGGTAAGTGGCCAACCCCCAGCTGGCTCCAACCTCCTTTCAAGGAATTGTAGAGAACTAGAAAGTCTCCCCTCAGCCTCCTTTTTCCAGGCTAACCAATCCCAGTTCCTTCAACCATTCATCACTAGGTATGTTCTCCATTCCCCTTACCAGTTTTGCCTCTTTGGACACACTCCAGCCCCTCAAAACTGAACCCAGTATTTGAGGCATGACTTCACCAGTGCTAAAATACAGTGAGACTATCACTGTCGTACTTCTGCTGACCACAGCAGAAGCAAGGAACCAATTAATTTAACGGATTCTCTTTCCGATACCCTCCTGCTGACTCACAGGATCTGTTAGCACTTGGAATCCTTATATTTAAATCACCTTCTTTTGAGAGTGTCACCCTGGTGGATTGTCATGTATGATTTTATCAATCGTCCTTCTTGTGCCCTGGGTGTCCTGAGCACATTCATAAAACCACCCTCTGTGTGCACATGTTAGTGCCCTCTGTGGAGCTGCTGTGCAACACATGTACCTTGAGACATCATCTGGTGGAAATATGGGAACCTTCTACCAAAGTGTTAGTGATCATTATGTCATTACCCCATATGAGAGTCTGATTTGGGATGAAAGAAAACAACGTGTCAGATGTCTGCTTGAGGCATTTTGGCTCCAGCCACAATGTGTAAAAGAATCTTTCACAAGACCACAACATCTGACCACCACTATAAGACAGCTGTTTGTGTACTCCCCTGTCAGCTTCTATTCCTTCTGGGCCCTCCAGCTGTTCAGAAAGAATAAATGATTTGAGTTCCTTGGTTGCAAAAGGGATAAGGCAATTGTGCATTAGAGTTTGCCCGCCTGAGTAGTAAGATCTGACCCATCTCAGTGTATTCAGGGCTAAACAGTCGTGAGTATGCTTAGTAAACACCCGAGTTGTGCCAGAAATGGGAGAAATAAGTGATAAAAAATGCTTTGAATTGCTTTCATGCTGATCTTTCCAGTCATTTATCAAGCATATGGATAGTGTCTCCAGATTCTGGAAAGCTGTCAGATATGTGTTCTGCTTCCTAAGGTTTGCTATTAGTGACAGAAGATGCTATTCAGATCTTGTCAGTGTTGCAGTAATTTATGCTTCCTTTCTTTTCCACAAGGAAAAGCAAATTACAGACAAGAAGGGGGAGAGAAGAAAGAGAAAAATAATATTGTTGCTATCACTGAGATGGTAGAGGGGATTTTCATTCACAGATTCATAGAATGGTTTGTGTGGGAAAGGACCTTAAAAATCATCCAGTTGCAGCTCCCTGCCATGGGCAGGGACACCTTCCACTAGCCCAGGTTGCTAAAGGTCTCATCCATCCTGGCCTTGAACACCTCCAGGGAGAAAGCATCCATGACCTCCCTGGGCAGCCTGTTCCAGTGTCTCACCACTCTCACTGTGAAGAATTTCTTCCTAATCTCCAGTCTAAATATGCCCCCCTCAAGCTTTAGTCCATTCCCCCATGTCCTATCACTACAAATCCTTGTTAAATGTTTCTTCATGGATTTCTTGTAGGCCCCTTCAGGTACTGGAAGGCTGCTATAAGGTCTCACTGGGGCAATCTGTGGTCTCCTGTGCATACCACATCTCTTTTTTCTGCTCCAACAAGCGTCTTCCTCAGTAATGACGATTTTGGTCACCTCTTTCAGCCATGCAAAAGTCAGGCTTCTTACCTAAGCTGGCCCTTTAAACTGCCCATGAAGTTAGCTGAGGTCCATGGGATGGTTTGTACTTTGTGTCTTAGGAATGGCTGAATTGTAATATCTGAATTGTCTAAATATTTAAACCTAAAATATCCAAGTATCAAAATATCTAAATAGCTAAAGGGTGAGTATCAGGAGGATGATGTCAGACTCTTCTCAGTGGTGTCCAGTGACAAAACAGGGGGCAGTGGGCACAAACTGGGACACAGAAGGTTCCATGAAAACACAAGGGAAAAATTCTTCACTTTGAAGGTGGCAGGGGGCTGGAGCAAGCTGTCCAGAGAAGTTGTGGAGTCTCTGTCTCTTGAGGTGTTCGAAATTCATCTGGATGTGTTCCTGGGTGGTTTACTACAGGTGGTCCTTCTTGGGCAGGGAAGCTGGATTAGAGGACCTTCAGAGGCCCCTTCCAACCCCCACTATTCTGTGACTCTGTGTAATTAAATTTCTGCCAGTTTCTTTCTTTACGGATAAAGACACTTCCAAGTGTGCACTTGATCCCATGTGGGACAACAGATGTAGTGTCATGACCTATTCCCTCCTCCTTCTGGGCAACAGTTCCTTAGGGCAATGGAGCTGGTGGTGTAGAGCCTGCTGTACCTGCCTCAACGGGGCACTGAGCTTGGGTAGAGCTGCTAGGTGATACTTTTGTGTAAAGAGTAATTAGAAACAAAAGAGGTTGCTCCTATTTTCTCTGAAACCTTCAAACATTCCCCAGAGGGCACCACATAAAGGCTTCAGGATCCTAAGGATAACTCTTGACAGCTTCCTCCTCTTAGCATGGACAAGGAGACATCTGTGAGATTTGTGAGAATTGCTATTATAGTTAATCCTTCAATAAGACAGTCAGAAAAGTGGATGAAGGTGCTTCAGCATGTGTGCCAGGTACAGCTCCTCCCTCACACAAATCCCTTCCAGTACTGCAGGCTAGGCAGCAGTGCAGAGGTGCTGTGTTGAGTCAGAGAGGTGATGGCTCAGCACGAAACCACCCAAGAAGTCTGTGGGTTGATGTCTCAGTCGTGCATGGAGGACGTTGTTCCTCTGTCAAGAACTTTTCTCTGTTTGCTTAAAAATGGATCACCAGTCCTGGCTTGAAAGGCTGGTCACAGTGGGTGGGATATGGTTCCCAAAGTCTGGCAGAGATTAGTGTCAGAATGCATCTCTGGAAGTTTCCAGTCCTGTGTGCCCAGCAGGGTTCACCATGTTAGGTGAGGTAGCTCACGCCCTCATCTGTCTGAGTGCTTAGTATCTTCAAGGACAAAGATCGCACCACCTCTCTGATGCTTGTTCCAAGGCTGCAGAGGTCTCATGGGGAGAGCTTTCTCCTCATATCCAACTCCTCTTGCAACTTGTGCCCCAGAGCCTGCTGTCCTGTTACCTGAACAGCTCAGAGAACAGCCTGGCTCTGTCTGGCCAGGCTGTCAGCCTGGCCTCCATAATGTCTTTTAGGCAGTGGGACACTGTAACTAGGATCTCTCTCAGCAGTTTCTCATGAGAAGACTGTTGAAGAAAATCTGCCCCTTCTTTTTTATTTTATTTTTTAATTTCCCCCCCATTCCTCTTTTCTTTCCTGTTGTGGTGGTCAAAAGTAGTCAAAATGTACTGTTTCAAGGTGACACCTGAAAACATTCTCACTCATTTACCACTGGGAAGTTAACACTATACCTTGGCTGCCCCACGGATGTAATCCAGAGATGTTTTCCAAACCTGTTTCTGCGGCAGGTTTCAGAATCCAGGCCAGTCCTGTATGTGGAAATGGCTTTGTCAGGTCCAGGTGTTGAGACAAGAAAGGGCATTTCGGTGATGGCCTCTCAGGCAGAGGCAGCCACAAAAGTTACTTTACAACAGGGCTAGGTAGACTGGAAAATAGAAGAGACCCTTCAGAGATACTGTGACCCATGAAGTGAGGCTGCTGGAGAAACATCTGGCAGGAGAAGAGAGTTCTTGCAGTGACTTGCAACGGACCCTGGAGGCCCCACAGCAGGTAACACTGGAGTCATTCCCTCTGCAAGCAACTCTGTGTGTGAGGGTCACAGCAGAACCCTCGAGCCCTGAAAGCAATTCAGGTCAAGCTAATACCGCAGTTATTAAAGCAGATGAACCTGTCTGGTTTACCATTGGAAAACAGTTCCTCAGACATGCCTGGAAGAAATTGAGCTGTTTTGTTTTCTGAGTTGTCTTCTGCAGAGAAAATAACTATGGGAGGAGGAGGTGTGTTTGGGCAAGGGAGTTTTTTTAAAGCTCAGCCTAGGCTGACAAACACTCAGGGTTGTGGACAGAGGAAGACTGGAAACATTTTCTGTCTGCTTTCAGCATTTATTGAATACTTGTGAATACACGGGTTTGGAGCTGGCCTAGGAGTCATATCCCAGGTTTTGTTGGCACAGCCCAGAACTCAGAATGTTACTGTGCAGGGCTGGTGGCAGCTGGTCTTTGACCAGATGTGGTTGTCCTAAAGTAATCAGTGGCCAATCAGGGGCACAGCAGAACAGATGAAGCTGTTGTCTGCAATTTTCTGCTAGGAATGGTAGTGAATGCCTTCTCTTGCTGTTGGAATATTTTCTCCTCCAAAGCAAAATGCTGCTTTAAGAGAACCCCAGAGAGCAGCAAAGATTTTTGCTAAGAGTTCTTTCAAACCACCATCTCTGGTCTTCTTGACCATAAGCCGTGCTGATGGTTCAAGGCAGAATGGTTACGGTGTTGTTTAGATACAGACGCAACAATGGGCAACTCTCTAATGCCATCGGATCTGCATCACCTGTTGTAAGAGAAGACATGGCATGTATACTGCTTTGACCCTAAATCCCATGGCATCTGTCCTTCCATATTCCCAAGTTCTGCTTTGTGACACAGATTTTCAGCTAAGTAACATCTCTGTGCATTCCTTTAACCTTCACCAAATCCTGCAGGGTCTCTTGTTTGTACAAGAGCTCCTTCATTGAGCTGCATACCCAAGAACAGGTTTTAACAAACACAAAGGATGGACAGAGGTTTTGTGCTCCCCTGTTATTCCTTGGAGCAAATGCATGCCCACCTGGGGAATCAGGTTATTTTCTTGTTCAAGGAGTCATTGGAGATGAACCTCCTTCCAGAATCCTGGCAGGATAAAGCTGCTTCTCCTGGCAGCAATGGAAATGCGCACCATGAGAGGAAACACTGGGATAGGGGCCATCCAGACTCTCAGGGGTGGAGAAGAGCTGGCTGGTGCAGGGAGATACCTTTCATCTCTTTGACTACCTGCAGACCAGTGACGAGTGGCGTCCCTCAGGGGTCAGTGCTGGGACCAGTGCTGTTTAACATCTTCGTCAGTGACATGGACAAAGGAATCAAGTGCACCCTCAGCAAGTTTGCAGATGACACCAAGCTGTGTGGCACAGTCGACTTGCTAGAGGGCAGGGATCCATCCAGAGGGACCTGAACAGGCTGGAGAGGTGGGCCCAGGCTCAACCTCATGCAATTCAACAAGGCCAAGTGTGAGGTCCTGCACCTGGGTAGGCACAATCCCAAGCACAAATCCAGGCTGAGTGGTGAATGGCTGGAGAGCAACCCTGAGGAAAAGGACCTGGGGGTCTGGGTTGATGAAAAGCTAAACANGAGTACCTTGTGCTAGTGGGAGGTGTCCCTGCCTATGGCAGGGGGTTGGAACTAGATGATCCTTGAGGTCCCTTCTAACCTTACTATTCTATGATTCTATGATTCTATGTGTGGCAGCTCTGCCAGCTCTTTTTTTTTTCAGTCTTTGGAGATTATGTGGTGGAAGAATAGTTTGGTCTGATGGTCTTAAAGGTCTTTGCCAACTGAAACAATTCTATGATTCCTCTGTGATGACAGAAGAATGTCCAGTCTTCAGGGTATGAATGTTTTACACTCGGTGCTGCTGAAGAAGACGGACAGGAGGATGCACCAGCTATGTCCAGACCAAGGTTTGTCTGTACTGATCAGTGAAACAAGACCATACTGCCACCATCACTTCTGTTCATTGTTCCTCATTGTCCTTGCCACTGATTTGGCTCAGACGCTCCTAAGCAATGGTCAGACCTGAGAGCACTCCCCATCTGCAGCCTGGGTGTTCCCATCTGATGTGTTAGAAGGAAAAGGCAATGTAACTGTGCAAACATGGATAAAACTCTGTTGGTTGGCCCTGGATCCTTTGGAAAATTTCCTGTAACCATCCTCACCTGCTTCTCTTCAAAGTCTGGACATGTTCAAGCAACACCTAAGGTCACAACTTCACAGGAGTCCCACAAGACTACCTGCCCTTTGGCATTGCTTTCCTTTACCCTTAACCTCACAGACTAAAGCCAGCCCCAAGCTCCTCAGCAGCAATACCAGCAAAGCAGATGGTACAAGTGTCTATTTAGGTGATGTGTCACTTGGGGCAGTGCCCTGCAGTTAGCATTGTGCAGGAGTTAGGACATCTGATCTACACCATGGCCCATTGTGGTGCATCCCCTGGGGGTATCCCATGGAATTGGCCAAGTGCTTCTCTCCTAGCTACCTCCTATTCTGCTGTGCATCACAGAAGGTGCAGCCACCAAAGGGAGTTCTGAGCCTCCATGTCCTTGCGCAGGTAAGGACAACTTTATCATAGAATTGCTAAGGTTAGATGAGACCTCTTCCAATCTAATGAACCTCATCAAGTTCAACCATCAACCCAACACCACCATGTCCACTGTGTCTGTATACTTCTTGAACACCTCCAGGGATGGCGACTCCACCGCCTCCCTGGTCAGCCTGTTCCAATGCCCAACCACTCTTTTAGGAAAGGAATTTTTCCTACTATCCAACCTGAATGTCACCTGGTACAACTTGAAGCCATTTCCTTTTGTCCTGTCACTTGCTACCTGGGAGAAGAGACCAGCACCCACCTCACTCCAACCTACTTTCAGGGAGTTGTACAGAGCAATGAGGTCTCCCCTCAGCTCCCTTTTCTCCACCTTAAACAACTCCAGTTCCCTCAGATACTCATTATAAGACCTGTTCTCTGCACTCTAGTTTTGGTGCCTTCTGTAGATGTAGAAATGATGATGCAAATGATTCGTCTCCCAGACAACTTTAGCTCTTCTGCCACATGCTCCAGCTCTCTGGAATACACAGGAAACTTGAGGATAAGCTAACAAGAGTGAGATCAGGCTTGTCCGTCTTGCCAGTTTTGCTGTGAGGCCTGTTTGAACAGTAGGAAGGTCACTGTTCATCACTGGCCCAGGGCGGGTGCTGGCTGGCTGCTCAGTCAGACAGAGATGCTCTTCACCTGTGCCCAGCAAAAAGAATGGAGCTGGAAAACAAAGAGAGAGGAATCTTGGACTAGGAAGGGAGAAGAAGGGCCAAGGAGGGTATTTATTTCTTTGATATTCTACTCTTTTCTCTTGGTGAGAAAAACATTCGTGAGAGTCCTTTTGCCATGCTGGTGCAGCCGGACCTTCATCACTGCGTCCGCGAACCAGAAGCAGACAGTTCTCAACCTGTCTGATTGCTGCTGTGGGCATGGTTTGTACTTGATGAGTTTCTGCCTGTCTCATTGCTTCACGGTTCATTTGGCTGAACTCTTCACACAAAACAAGGTTTTGGACAAGCTGTATGCTAGGAACGCTGTGGGAAGGCACTGGCTGGCTGGGGAAGGGATGAGCAGAGGGACTCTGCTTTCAGCGTCCCTACCAACAGCCTCTTGAGGAGTTGTGGTTGTTTGCTTTGCCAACCCATCTGGAACAATAATAACGTTTCAACTCTAAGAAACACACCTACGAAACCAAACTCCTCTGGCTAGTGGCTGTGCCCCTCAGCCTCCTGCAGTGCATTGTAATGGCTTCTTCCAACTCTTTGCCTTCTGTTCAACAAGATAGAGTGAGACCATCATGTGTGTGATGTTTCAACTCAAAGAACTTGTTACCGAGTGGAGGAAGTGTTTTCCTTCCAGACCTTCATTTCCTGTCCCCTTTTAGTGGTGCCAAGGCTAGGCTGGATTACCCTTGTCCTGTCAAGTCTGAAATACCTCCTAGGACAGAGGTCCCACCACCGTCAGGGCATTATCGGCATCACAGGTGGGAAGGATGGGTTGTCACTTTGGTCTCTTGGAAAGCAGTGATGGGAGGTGCCTGTAGCACAGAACACAGAAACACATGAGCAGGGTTGAGGGAAAGAGAAATCTCTGTGTGAAGGATCGCATTTCCTCCTCCCTGGGTTGTTCAAGGCTAGGTTGGATGAGACCTTGAGCAGCCGAGTCTAGGTGAGAGCTGTCCTTGCCCATGGTGGGGAGGTTGGAGTAGCTAATCTCTAAGGTCCCTTCCAACCTAAGCCATTCTATGAAAATTCTCTGTCTGTGGACCATGAAGACCAAGAGAGATGCGATCTCTCTAGCAGCAGTTCCCTCTCCTGGACACTGCTTGTTCCATGGACAGCCCAAAGCAGCTTAGCAGCCCAGGTTTGTTAATGGCCACCCCACAACAAGGAGGCTGAAGAAGGGTTTTGGAAAGGTGCATATCCATCCTGCCCTACCACTGAGCAAGAGATAGGGGACACTGGAGTGAGAAGCAGCGTGAAAGCTGGTGTCCCAGTCTTGTCTGGGCCTGTGGCCCAAGGCAGGTTGTGGTGTCAGACAGATGTGGAGGGACACTGCAGAATGTGGAGACTGGAGCTAAAAACCAATTTATTAACAGGGTTTTTTTTTGGTTATTTTTTTGTTTGTTTGTGGTTTTTTGGGTTTTTTTTTTTTGTTTGTTTGGTTTGGTTTAGGTTNGAAAGCAGTGATGGGAGGTGCCTGTAGCACAGAACACAGAAACACATGAGCAGGGTTGAGGGAAAGAGAAATCTCTGTGTGAAGGATCGCATTTCCTCCTCCCTGGGTTGTTCAAGGCTAGGTTGGATGAGACCTTGAGCAGCCGAGTCTAGGTGAGAGCTGTCCTTGCCCATGGTGGGGAGGTTGGAGTAGATAATCTCTAAGGTCCCTTCCAACCTAAGCCATTCTATGAAAATTCTCTGTCTGTGGACCATGAAGACCAAGAGAGATGCGATCTCTCTAGCAGCAGTTCCCTCTCCTGGACACTGCTTGTTCCATGGACAGCCCAAAGCAGCTTAGCAGCCCAGGTTTGTTAATGGCCACCCCACAACAAGGAGGCTGAAGAAGGGTTTTGGAAAGGTGCATATCCATCCTGCCCTACCACTGAGCAAGAGATAGGGGACACTGGAGTGAGAAGCAGCGTGAAAGCTGGTGTCCCAGTCTTGTCTGGGCCTGTGGCCCAAGGCAGGTTGTGGTGTCAGACAGATGTGGAGGGACACTGCAGAATGTGGAGACTGGAGCTAAAAACCAATTTATTAACAGGGTTTTTTTTTGGTTATTTTTTTGTTTGTTTGTGGTTTTTTGGGTTTTTTTTTTTTGTTTGTTTGGTTTGGTTTAAGTTTGTTTGTTTGTTTGTTTTAAGTGCTCCTAGTGGAAAGAGTGAGCTGAGTTCTTTTAAACTTGCTCCTCATGTCCAGATTTGTCCTTCAAGTCCCGGCTTTGAAAGCCTTGTGGCAAACACCGCTGGTGGCTGAGTGAGCGGTAGCTCGCAAGGATGCTCAGACCTCAGCTGAGTTCACAGACATGTAAACCAAACCCTATTTCCTCACTACAAAGGCTGTGAAGCTCAGAGGTGCTGAAAGCCTCACTACATTCCCAAACTGAGCAACTGTAAATCCACACCCAAGGGTCATAGAAAACATGGGGAAATACAGATTAGTAGAGGAACACATAGGATCATAGAATCATAGAATCATAGAATGGTAGCACTGGAAGGGACCTCAAGGATCATCTAGTTTCAACCCCCTGCCATAGGCAGGGACACCTCCCACTAGTACAGGTTACTCAAGGCCTTGTCCAACCTGGCCTTGAACGCCTCCAGGGAGGGAGCATCCACAACTTCCCTGGACAACCTGTGCCAGTGCCTCACCACCCTCACTGGAAAGAACTTCCTCCTAACATCTAGTCTAAATCTCCCCTCTGCCAGTTTAAACCCATTGCCCCTTGTCTTGTCATTACAAGACCTTGTAAATAGTCCCTCCCCAGCCTTCCTGTAGGCCCCCGTCAGATATTGGAAGGCTGCTATAAGGTCTCCTCACATGGAATTGATCAAAGCGGGGCTAACCAAAGCTAGGGAGGATTTCCCTTGTCCTGTCACATCTGAAATATTTCCCAGGACAGAGGTGCCACCATCATCAGAACATTGTCTGTATCATTCATGGGAAGGAATTTTTTCCTTATATCCAATAAAATTTTTCCCCATTTCAACCCATTCTTGGTTTGTCTTCCTATTTCTCTGTGCACCTCAGAGAAGAGTCATAGAACTGCAGAATCACAGCATGGTGGGGTTTGAAAGTGACCTGTGAAGATCACCCAGTCCAACCACCCTTCTAACATAGCTACACATAGATCAGATTGCACGGGAACATAACCAAGTGGGTTTTGAAATTCTCCAGTGAAGGAGACCCCACAACCTCTCTGAGCTACATGGTCTGTGCTCCATCAAGGAAAGAAGCTTCTCTTTATGTTCATGTGAAACCTCCCAGGTTCCAATTTGTTCCCAATGCCCCTTATCCTATCAGTGGCAACCACTGAGAAAAGCCCAGCTCCATCTTGCACCAGTACAGGTTGGGAGGTGATCTGCTAGAGACCAGCCCCATAGAGAAGGACCTGGAAGTCCTGGTGGTCAACAAATTATCCATGGGACAGCAAAGTGCCTTTGTGGTCAAGAAGGCCAATGGAGTCCTGGGGTACATTAAGAAGAGTGTGTCCAGCAGACCAAGGGAGGTTCTCCTCCCCCTCTACTCTGTCCTAGTGAGGTCTCATCTGGAATATTGCATCCATTTCTGGGCTTCCCAGTTCAGGAGGGACAGGGAACTACCACAGAGAGTCAAATGGAGGGCTGCAAGGATCTGTGTTGGTGCAGGGGGTGATTCATCCCTAGGTGTGGGACCCTGCTTCTTGAGGTTCCTCTCCACCCAGCTCTCCAGCCTGTCCAGGTCTCACTGGATGTCAGCACAGTCTGATGGGTGCCAACCACTCCTCTCAGTTTGGTGTCATCAGCAAACTTGCCAAGGGTACACTCTGCCCCCTCATCCAAGTTGTTGATGAATGTGTTGAAGAAGACTGAACCCAGTATAGACTCCTGGAGAATACCACTAGCCACATGCTTCCAATTAGATCCTATCTTTGTCTTGCTCAAGCAGGCAACAGCTGACTGCAAATAGATCCCATTGCAGCCTTGTCTGCTTCAGGCTGAACAAGTTCCTTCCACTTCTTCCCATAATGGCCTGCACTCTCATCCACAGGACATCTTCATGGTCCTGTGTTCGAACTCTGCAGCCTATCAACATCTCACCTGTCTTCGGAAACCCAAAAGTTGTCTCAAAACTCCAGCAGTGCTGAGCAGAGGGTCACAGTCTCTCTCCATGAGGTTTGGTTTCATGCTAGCCACTTTTCAAGAGATGCACCAATGTCATCTTTGGTTCCTGGGTCTAGAAGCTGTGCACTAAGAAAATCAATGGCATGTATTTGAGGCATGGGCATCAAGATGAAGGTACCAGTCTTTTTTCAATAGTGCCCAGCAGCAGGACAAGGAACAACACGTTCAAGCTAGAACACAGGAGGTTCCACCTCAACATGAGGAGAAACTTCTGTACTGTGAGGGTGCTGGAGCACTGGAACAGTACCAGAGAGGTTATGGAGTCTCCTTCTCTGGAGACTTTCAAAACCCACCTGGATGCTTTTCTGTGTGGCCTGCTCTAGGTGATCCTGCATTGGCAAGGAGATTGGACTAGATTATCTCCAGAGATCCCTTCCAATCTCTAACATCCTATGATTCTAGGATCTTCACAGTGTCTACCTTCTGCTGCTGCAAACTTTCTTGATGGCTTAGTGACAGTGAAGTATGCTCATAAACAGTAACACAGGACTGGTTAAGAGCTTTCATCTCAGTCTTGAGAAGAGAAGGTGGAGGGGAGACCTTACTACCATGTTCCAGTACATAAAAGTTGGCTACCAGGAGGATGGAGACGTCCTTTTCACAAGGAGACAATTGGAAAAGACAGTTTTGTGTTCAATTTTGGGCTTCTTTACTGTAAGGGTTACAGAGCACTGGAAAAGGCTCCCCAGAGAGG
>WBNM01008491.1:0-19840 GCA_013399055.1 Ramphastos sulfuratus | reverse complement strand
CCTGGCCTTGAACACCTCCAGGGAGGGAGCAGCCACAACCTCCCTGGGCAACCTGTGCCAGTGTCTCACCACCCTCACTGGAAAGAACTTCCTCCTAACATCCAGTTTCAATCTCCCCTCTGCCAGTTCAAACCCATTGCCCCTTGTCCTGGCATTGCAAGCCCTTGTCAATAGTCCCTCCCCAGCCTTCCTGTAGGCATCAGAATCACAGCATCTCAGCTCAGGCATCTACTTCCTCTGAACAAGCTTCATCTTCTTCCAAATACATATAAAATAATTTCTTGCAGTGGCAGACTTGTACTTGGATCACATTATGAGAGTTTGTCTAGATGAGGAACAAAAGAGTTTTTCTGGGTGCTAACTACTGTGCTGCTTTAGGAAAACCAATTACCCTACAGTCTGTGGAAACCTATCCCAGTTAATACTCCCAATTAATGGCAAGCCAAAGCCACAGCTTCAAGACTTGCTTTGAAGAATGGAAGAGCCTACAGAGCAGAGCTGATGGGCTGCAGGCTCGAGCTGTGAGCAGATGTTTGTGTAGCTATCATTTACTGTGAAGGTGATGGAGCACTGCAACAGGCTGCCCAGAGAGGTCCTGGAGTCTCCTTCACTGGAGGCTTTCCAAACCCAGCTGGGTGTGTTCCTGTGTGACCTGCCCTGGGTGATCCTGCTCTGGCAGGGTGGGTTGGACTGGATGATCTCTGGAAGTCCCAGCCCCCAACATTCTGTGGTTCTTTGGCAGGGACTCCCAGAGCTGACACCAAAACTGGCCTTGAAGAGGTGGATACAGACTGTGACAGAAGTCAAGGGAATTAAAAGGACTCTGTTTTCCCAAGACAAGGCTGTGTCATTCCCAAAGGAATACCAAGGACATATTTAACTGGATTTGAAAGCTTGGTCCACTGGAGTTAAATAAGCTACAGCATTATTGGATGTGAAACTGATGTCATACTGATGTCATTATTAAGGGATACGATGTGATCTCTTCTCCTATCTTCCAGTTCTCAGGTTTCACCATGTCCCAACCCTCTTTGTGCATCCAGGCAACTTCAGTTCCAGCCTTTTTAGGTTGGTTTTGTTTTGTTTTGTTTTATTTTGCATCTTAAAAAAAAAAAAAAAAAGTCAGTCATGTATTGCAGATTTTAATGGTAATGAATCCTTTTGATTCTCCTGGTGAGCTTTTATTCAAGTGTTTACTTTTTGAAGAGGATCTCTCCCCCACTGTGTGAGGCAGGTGAATGCATCTCCTGTTTTATCTGCAAAGCCAGTTTGTTTGTGGTTTTAGGGAGGAAATTCATAGCTAGTGAAAAAGATTATGCAAACTGAGACTGGAGAGAATACAGAAGTGGAAACACAACACAAGATTTTAACCCTCCCTCAATATTACAAACACTTTCATAGGTGTAATTTGGCATTAAACCCCATAAACCTCTCTCCTACATCAGGAAATAACATTCTAAATGAAGTGCTCACTACTAGAAAGAGAGACTCTGTATTATTTTCCTTCTCACTAATAAAACACAGAAACCAACACTTCCTTCTACTGGGCTATTTTCCATCCAAAAGACACTGCAGGTATTTCTGTCTTTAGAAGAAATGACATTTCTCCATCAAATCATAAGCATTGGGTGCATTTCATGGACAGGAAGCAGCTGTGTGTTTGGGATCACAGATCTCACCAAATCAAACATTTTCTACCTCAATATGCAACGTTGCTGCCATTTCAGGTAGTCCTGCTGCATGCAGACACCACCAGTATGTGTGGTTTGTAACATCTGTCCATGTGTTTGGAAATAAACACATTCATTGCCTCCTTTTCACAGAATCACAGAACCTTAGAGGATAGAAGGCACCTCCAGAGATCATCCAGTCCAACTAAGGCAGGATCACCCAGGGTAATCCACACAAGAATGCATCCAGGTGGGTTTGGAAATCTCCAGAGAAGGAGACTCCACTACCTGTCTGAGCAGCCTGTTCCAGGGTTCTGTCACCCTCACACCAAAGAAGTTTCTCCTCACACTGAGGCAAAACCTTCTCTGTTTCAGTTTGTAGCTGTTGCTCCTTGTCTTATTGCTGCTGACCACTGAAAAGAGACTGGCTCCAGCCATTTGACACCCACCCCTCAGATATTCACACACATTGATTTTGTTTCTTGGCCGATCCCCACTTAGCCAGATTCTAGGCAGTACCCTTTGCTGCAGGTGTGCTGACACAGGACAGGCCTATTAACACTAAAAATGTAAAAGAAGCTTTCATTTGATTGTTCCTTGGACAAAGGTTGGGTTGTGGATGCCAGCTAGAATCAAGCCCAGACAACAGATCCATGTTCCTAAATGCAAACTGTGCAAATCCAGCACCAGAGTGTGCCCCAGCAGCCAGAAGTTCCAGGAGGTTTGATGAACTGGAGTTCCAGAGACTGCTTCTGCTTTGATTCAGGTCATAAATATGACACTCCTTTCTACTACAGTGATGCTAGGTCAGGGCTATCCCAGCCAGAGATGAAAGCCTGCTCATCTCAGTTCAAGATGCTCCTGTTCACTGCAGGAGGGTTAGACTGGATGACCTTTAAGCTCCTTTCCAACCTGAACCGTGATTCTATGATTCCAGCAAGGCCTAATGAGACCACACTTGGAATACCATGTTCATTTTTGGGGTCCCCAGTTTGAGAGAGACAGGGTCCTGCTGTGGAGAGTCCAGTGGAGAACCACAAGGGTGATCTGGGGACTTGAGCATCTCTCCTACCAACGGAGACTGAGAGCCCTGGGGCTGTTTAGTCTGGAGAAGAGAAGACTGGGAGAGAATCTGATTGATGTGTACAAAATATCTAAGGGGTGGGTGTCAAGAGGCTGGGGGCAATCTCTTTTTGGTGGTCAGCAGCAATAAGACAAGGAGCAACAGCTGCAAACTGGAACAGAGAAGGTTTCACCCCAATATGAGGAGAAACAGAGAAGGTTTCACCCCAATATGAGGAGAAGCTTTGGTGTGAGGGTGCCAGAGCCCTGAAGCATGCTGTCCAGAGAGGTTGTGGAGTCTCCTTCTCTGGAGACTTTCCAAACCCATCTGGATGCCTTCCTGTGCAAACTGCCTTGGGTGATCTTGCTTTGGCAGGGAGGTTGGACTGGATGATCTCTGGAGGTCCCTTCCACCCCGTAAGGTTCTGTGATTCTGTGATTTGCTAGGCTCAGGACTGGTGTATGATGTAGCCACGTTTATCCTTAAAAAAACTTCCTTGAGCAATATAAAAGCACACCATTAAATAACAGCACTACTACAGGCAGATTATAGGAAAAGTGCCATAATGTTGTTTGTATATGACAGGCATTTGCAGCATAAGAATGCTGAAATTCTACCCTGATGTCATTAAAGCATAAATGACACACTACCAAAAGATGGAGATACTAATGTATGGTGGTTAAAAACTCCACTTCTTCCCAAGTTTGAGAGTATTTCCTTTTTTTTTTTTTTTTTATTCTTTTTTTTTTTTTAAATAGCTTGAAAGCATATTTTTTAATAGATGAAGTTATAACAATACCAAGAGTCGTGGCGTGAAAGGTTACAATGGATGAACACCATCTCTCTCAAACATTTATTCCATTTAAGTAAAAATACCTGATAGAGAGCATTTCTATTATTCACAAGAAATCATGCAATATAATGGTTCCTAGCACTCCTTTTGTAATAGCTTATTTAAATACTTGGGGCTGCAATTCAGATTCCCACTTTGTTCAGTCTTCACAGAAATACTTCTTACAATTGATCACATTTTCCTGCTTTATTGTATTTTAAATAGCCTCTGATTTTCAGTTTGAGGTTTTTTTTTTTCTTCTTCCCAGAACCCAAGACTAAAAATTAGGTTCGCAGAAGTGAAAAGTACAGACTCAAAAAGGGAAAAAAAAAAGAACAAATCCAAACCACCTTCTACACTTTTCACAAGTGAGGAACAGCAGCTACAAAACTGAACAATGGAATCTACTCTAGGAATCATTTCCTGAACTGCTTCCTGAGGTCTACATGGAGCTTGATGGGGGATTTTGTGAGACCCCTAAATCTGGAACGACCTGAAGGTATAAAGAATGCTCAGTTTTGCATTTCTTTTCTTTCCAAAATTTTAACTGGCTTTGAAAGCTTGGACCACTACCCTGATCCACTATCCTACCCTTGGACCACTACCCTGGTCCACTATCCTACCCTTGGACCACTACTCTGGTCCACTATCCTACCCTTGGACCACTACCCTGATCCACTATCCTACCCTTGGACCACTATCCTGCTTTGTTGGGGGATTGGACTCGATCTCTGGAGGTCCCTTCCAGCCTCTAATGTTCTGTGATTTTCTTTGGTGCTACAGTAGCTTACACAAAATTAAGAAGCCAGGTCCGAGAAAGAGTTATTGGCATTCCCACAGCATCTTATTTATTGTCAAAAAAGAAATTTAGGAAAAGAGCTTTATTTATGATGAGGTTTTATGTCAGTGGTTTGTAGGTGCTGTGTTTCCAACTTTACTCAAATTATTAAGGTATTTATGGAGAGTCCAAGGTAACCTCTCAGTTGCTGTCAAACAGCACAAAGTCATCACAGCTGTTGACTTCCATCAGTTGAGGATAAAGCCTCTCCTCCTCTTATTTTTTCCAGGATAAAATGGTGATAGTTATTTTAATTTCAAAAGAACCAACCTTCCAACTAAAGAGCAAACAGGAATGATTGAGCACAAACCAAAGAAGCAAAAGTTTATTGGAAGTAAATCACTGAAAATGTACATTCAAGCAGTGAAAGATAGGACTGGACTCAGGCTGGATGTGGTCTCTTTTCTCAGGTAAAATGCCATACATGGGTAAAATAAAATAAACACCACAGAGTAAGAGATTCAGTACTGAAAGAATTACAGAAATTCATACTCAGGTTGCTTGGGTTTTCCTTTTAACAAAGCTTGAAATTCACCTGAGGATGAGGCCTTTTGGAGCACTATGAAGCCATACTCGAATTTTTAAAGCATATATTAGCTAAATGATAAATCAAAGCAGCTCTCTCAGGAGTATAGAAACTCTGATATCAAAAAATAAAAATGCCTCAGCTCATAACTTCCAGCTCATTCTCAAACAGTTTGATATGATAAACTTCATTCTGCAGAAGTATTATTGGACTAGAGCATGGGACTCTCAGGGCAGTCAGCAACAGTGCTCTTTTTAATAGCATTCCCACTTGCATTTTAAATAACTGAGTGGTTTTCAGGCATTTAATAGTAAAATCTGGTTATTATTATTTTTTTTTTTTAAATTAATATCAAGAGACATTTGTAAATAGCATAAATTGCTATAAACCTGGGCTATAAACCTGAGTGCCAAGTTTCACTCTGGTATGAGTACAGGCAATTGTTAAAAGGCTGAAAAATGGATTCATTAATGGATACACTGGCAGAGCTGGAAGTGTAATAGAGCTAGGATGTGCCACTTTAATAAAGATATCATATTTCATCTCCTAGATTGCACCTAGCTTTTCTATTCTAAATAAAAAGATTAGAAGGGGAATTATTTAATTTTTTTTTTCCCACCCTGCACATCAGATTTAAAAATGTGCAAGGGAAATGTCAGCTCAACGATTGGGAAGCACTGAAATTATTTCCTTGAAAACAATAATAAAAAAGGTAATCCCTAAAGATATGGTAAATATACAGTGCCTTTATTGCACAAAAAAAACAGGTTAGGCATTGCTTTTGTAAAATCAGATCCATCTGCTCTGACTCAGCCAAGCAGACACGTCTGGGGGCTTGAATCTTGCCACGCTTTCTGTGGCTCTCTCTATCGGCAGTGCCTCAGTAACCTTGTATTTAACCAGGTTATTTACAAGCAGACCCTGAGAGGAGCTCACACCCATTGGTGTGAGGGAGGGAAGGAGACCTCTGCAATTGGATACAAACGTGATACTTATTGCTACATTTATTAGGCTATAATCATGTATCAAACGTGCTAAATTTGCAGAGAGAAACACGAATCGCATCAAGACTGAAAACTGAATACTAAACAGGCACCCACAAGCTCCCTTCCATCCCAGCCTGCTTTGTAGAACAAACACTGCACCCTGAGATCTGCTTACTAAATGTAAGGGCTATTTGCTTCTGGAAGTTCTGCTGGCTGCACGGAAGCCTACTTGTAAACCAAAACATCTGCTAGAGGACTTTACTTGCTTTTGCCAGAAAACAAAAATGAAATCATTGTAAGCTCTGCGTAGATAACCCAAACCATCCTGTGATTCTATGGCAGGAGTTTCACAGTAGAAAGGCAAGAAAAGCATCGAGGCAAAGGAATTCAAGCCTTGTTTAAATTCAAACAAATTTACAGAGTGGTAAAACTGCAAAGGTATAAAAAAAAAAACCCAAACTAAAAGTGGTTAAAATACTTCTCCATCCAGGACGGTACAGTTTGGGCATATTGGAAAACATATTCCAAGCTTCTAAAGCAAGTTATAAGCTGATAAAAAGGTTTGTTTGTTGAGGTCTAAGCATTGCTATTAATACAAAAGTGCAGATTGGTGCTCGGAAGGGTTCTGGTGGTGGGGTAAAGGAGTTCAGGTTTCACCTGACTGTATTATCCTCAGCTGCTATGCTAAAAATGCAGCCAGAGCGTAATGCGTATTGGCAGTGTCAGCCTGGAGATCCTGACACTGGTGTGGTCTGGGTGTTCAGGGTTTTCTTTTCACAAGCACCACTTTCAGCACGAGAGAAAGGGTTCAAGAAGTCACCGAGTCTATAGCTGCATTTCAGCAGAAAACAGGACAGTGTCTTTAGGAGGTGGAGCAGGAGTTCTCTAGATTACACTCTGCTTTCTTTTCGGCTAACCAAAGAACAGCAAGCTCCAGCCAGAGAAACAGACTTCAGCTTGTGCCTTGCTTTCTCAGGCTGAAAAAAAATGACCCACTTGAGTGTATATGTTTTCTAATATACTTTAACTACTTCTTCTCTATATACCCATATAACATGATTATGTTTCTGTCAAGACCTAAGTGGTGTGGATCGACAGCTCTAGTAACCCGCTAGAACAAAGCTAACTAAGCTAAATTCACCCTCGTGTCACTCATTGATGCCAGTGGGTGAAACAGGCCCTTGTGACTGACAAATATAGCAAGCATATTCCACACTCCATTAGAAATAACAAATAAAGATAAAGGTGAATAGGAAAAAAAAAAAAAAAAAAGGCTTAGCTTGTTTTTTGAATGCCTCTCTTACCTTCCCTAAGGAAGGTCTTAAAAACATAAAGTTGGATGCAAGAGAAGTATTCATTAATATATTGGAGTGATTTGCAAATACTCAGGGGAAGGTCTGGTTCTTCCTTCTTTTAAATTGATGTAGATTTGAACGGTTCCTTCAGTGGCAGTGGAATTACACCAGCTTTACACTCACGTCACAGGCAGCAGAATTTAACGCTTGTTGTACAGCACTGGAGTTTAGCCCAGATGGAAGAAGGCAGGCTGCTGTTCTCCCAGCAGCACAACTCAAATTAAATCAACTCAACCCTCTTTTGTATTTATTTAATTGTTTCAAAGAGTGGCAGTAGTTTAGTTTTGAGTTTAGTTACGAGTAAATTAACTGCTTACACGGGACAAAAGGAAACATCACGGAACCAGATCATCCCTCTTAGACAAGACAGATTGTGACTGTTATTGGTTTGTTTGCTTTTTTTTTTTTTTTCTTCTTTCCTGTGACAGTTGTGACTGTAAAATGATTTGGATACAAATTTTAGGAATTTTTCTCCCAATTATCTTTTTTTTTTTTCCCTAGAAAGAATACTTTCACAATACTTAAAAGTGGAATCCTATATTACAACTCTTATTACCGTAAAAGAGGGTGGGAGCCTGAGCAGTGGGTGTATTGTTGTGACACTCAAACTATTTGTAAATATTGCTAAAATATGCTAAGAAAGCTCTGAGCAAGGCAATATTACAGCAAAGTATAATTTATCACACATGATATATGCTGTATGCCTCAGAGACAATCATGCTGCAAAACAGGCTCATGATAAAGGAGCAGTGAGTGTGCCTTGCTCTCCACTAAAAGCATTTTTGTCAGTCTCTGGTTTTGCAGGTTTAATTTGCAGAATCCACAGTGCTGGACAGGAGACCTTTTTCTGCATTTCTTTCCCTGCCTAGTACTGGTGAGACCTTGGCTGGTGAGATTTGTCCTGCTTCTGCAGCTTGTCCTTCCTTCTAGTTTTATGTTCAAGCAAGCTCCTCTGACTGCAAGGTTGGGGCCACACCATCAGTTTGCTTTCATTACCTTCTCATCCCAGATAAGAAAATAATTAATTGATTTACAGTAGGGTTACATTCACCAAGGGCTTTGTTGAGAGTCATTGAAGCATCTTCTAACAGACCATGGAAGAAGAGCTTCAAAAAACTCAGTGAACAACCCCTCCAGTCCATATCAACTCCGTATCTCAAACCTCATAGCTTGAGAGGATGTTCCAAAAGTAGATGCAATCTGGATTTCCTTAATTGCTCATTACTTAAACCAAGGGATGAATCTAAACATCCAAGCTGAACCCCAGCACCTAAACACCAAATCTAACAATCTGAATATATATTTCTAAATTTAAACAAGAGGAAAACCTAAACTATTTAAATTTCATCCTTGTGTTTTTGTTTGTTTGTTTGTTTGTTTTGCCTTTATTTCTGGGTTTCAGTTTATGTTTCCTCCACCAAAATTTCTACCATGGTCTATGCCATAATTTTCAGGGGGGGGTCAGTTTTGGGGGCTATTTATTTCAGGCAAAATATCTGACTGGAGTTATGTAGATCTCCATCAAAAGATGGATTGGAAGATCTGACTCACTCCTAATAGGCTTTGTATTCTTGCCTTCCACTTTTGTGAATATACACCTTGCTTTCACTGTCTTTTTTTCTTAACCAAATGCTTTGGGTAACAGGAAATAGAATATTTTAGAAATAATAATGTGACTCTGAGGAAATGTTTAGATTAGTGATTCTCAGGGGAAAACAAAAAGCAGCATCTGAAATCAGTAAGCAGGTGAGAAAAATTTAGCTCAGCACATTAGGATCTTAAATGAAGGCCACATCTTGCCCTCCCTGAAGTCAATTAAGCTGTAATCTTTCATCATCCTATCATTTTACGACCACAGAACAGTTTACATTTCTTCCTGCTCCAAACAGTAATCATTAAATTTATATGGGCACGATGCAGAAGGTATTACAACCCCTTTTTCCAAAGCAAAACTGTCATTTTGATAATGTCCTGGGTGCTGACAGGCACCTGGCTACATACAGCACATGTAAAACCAACCCACTGTGTAGAAGCCCTTTGCAGGGAGTGCATTAAATTAGGTGATGCTATGGAAGAGGGTAGCTGAAGCAACTCCTCTACACAGGACCTCTACTCATACACATTTTGGAGCAACCAGTGCAGGGTATGGTGATAGGCTGCTGCACTACATTCCAAAGCAGTGATCACTAAGTGTGCTCTAAATAACCAAACCACATATTTCGATTCATGCTGAATATTTGAGTTGATTGGAGCAAATTAGTTCTGAAGTGTGAAAACTCCCACCAGGAAAAGAACTTTGGGGGTTGCCTTTTTTTTTTCCCCCAAACTACAGTTTGCTCAACTCCAGACACATTCCTTGCACTGATGATTTACCAGAACTTCAATTTACCTCTGAATTTTATATATGCAAACCAAAAAGAGACAGCAGGGTTCTACTTTTAGAATCTTAGCATCATTAAATACCAACTAAAATTACTATGCTTTGCAGAAAAAGGAGGATAAAAAAAAAAAACCAAACCCCAAACCACACAAATACACCAAACTCCTACTCTTAAATATTGCTCTGCAGTCAGAATAGTAAATAAATACACTTTAAAATGTGGAAGTGTTTCCAATTAAAAAAACCAATATTTACAGTATGGATGTAATCACATTTTCTCTCTCTCTAGTAAAATAAGGAAACTTGAAGATAGAGTGTAAATATCCCTAAAATAACCCCCCACCTAGCTCAGATAAAGCAGATTTTTACACAGGTAAATATGTTTTCCACACCTTAATATTTGTGATTCTCAGATGAGAAAAATCTGCAGATTTGTTTTTTTTTTAAATGAAGTTTGATTGGTTTTTATCATTTGTGAATTTTTAGTTTTAAAAGGATGAAAAAGAACATCATGAAAAGGAGGGAGCCTATTTTTATAAAGCAGAAATGAAAACTGTGTGCTGTCTTAATTTTCAGCTGAAATTTACAGCCATAGTACATGGCAACAGTCTTAAAGCCCTCCCCCCCCCCAAAAAAAAGGTTAAAAAAAGGAGGGATACATTTTCCTATTGAATAAAAAGCCATGGAAGTTGCATGGGGTAGAGTCTCTAGGAAATCCACTCTTTCTTTGAAAAAATGTCATTGGTGAGATAGGAGATTGGCACCACAATGAGGAAAATATAGTGAGGGCTGATACGGACTGTCAGCTAGAATTTGGGTTAAGACACTGACTTTTGTCTGCCTGGTGCCTACCTTCCCAAGAAGATGGAAGATGCAAAAGTGCAAGTTTCCTCTCGCCGGTTAATGTGGTCTATACAAGTGAATAATGTATAAGGAGATGTTCCCTTGATAATGTCACAATTATTCATTGTGCAGCCATAAACTCAAATATTCACATTAACAGCTAGGTATTATTTTTCTTCTCTGAAATTAAGTGAGTGGCATCAGTGGTCATAAATGAGAGCATTCATCAAAGGCGTAGGCCATGGCAGAGGATTAAGCGAATGCTGATGAAGTGTCCAGATTCCCATAACTTGGAGCAGGCTGCATTCAGCATTCCTTTATTATCCATCTGCCACATAACAAAAAGTCTCATATATTTAATGCAGGTTTGCCCTCGGCCACGTAATAGGATTAGGAATAATTTCTACAAATTTACAAAAACAAATCACATGGGAAGGCTTAGAATTTGCTAATAATTTCTCCATAGCTGGGAGATCAAAGGGATGGAAGAGTCCAGAGCCAGGCGGTAGTTTGACCCTGGCCAAGCTTTTTTAATGAAAGGGTTAATCTTCTCAGAGGTGACCATAGAGGAGCAAATAGTGTGACCAAAGGCAGATTCAGGCCTCCAAAAATAGGAAGAAAATCGTCTGCGGAGTATGACAGCAAGAAAACATTTACAGAATACCGGGAGGTTTGCTGGCTGGAGAAATAAAATAAACCAGCAAAGCACAATGAATTGTTTTTAAGCAAAGTGGGACCGGTGGGGAGGGGGAGGGAGGGAGCAGAGCCGTGCTCAGGAGAAGCAGCTTGCAGCCTGGACCACAAATAACTGCTGTTTCTTTATGAAGAACAGCAATTAGGGTCTCAAAACACTTTCACCCTCAGGTGAAAACTCCCTTCTCCGAAGAGATGGCAGAACTTTGGTTGGTTGCTTTGGTTTGGTTTGCTGTTACCAAATGCTTGTTCTTTTTTCTGCCTTTTTTTTTTTTTTTCCCCCCCCCTTTCCTCTCTTTTTCCCCCCAGGGGAAACGCACTGCAAACACACCACAGCTCAGGTTTCGGCAGCACCTCCACCAATTGCCCAGTGAAGCTTTTTCAGAAGTGTCTTGGGCTTGCTGCAATTCGTGGTTGGAAGTTTCAGCTTTTTGATATTCTGAAAGCAATTCCACTGCTCGGAACGAATCAGGCAGGGATTAAAAAAAAAGATGGGGAAAAAAAAATCCAGGAAAGAAAATAATGGTAGCAGAGTTTGGGGGGGCAGGTGTGTATCTTATTTTTTTNATCACAGCTTGAGGCCATTCCCTCTTGTTCTATCATTAATGACCTGCAAGAAGGGACCAGCACCAACCTCTCCACAATGCCCTTTCAGGTAGGTGTAGACAGTCATGATGTCTGCCCTCAGCCTCCTCCATTTCAAACTAACCATCCCCAGCTCCTTCAGTTGCTCCTCATAAGATTTATTGTCTAGGCCCCTGCCCTGCTACGTTGCCCTCCTCTGGACTTGCTCCACCACCTCCACATACCTCTTGTAATGAGGTGCCCAGAACTGAACATCTGAACCTATACAAAGATATTCTTCCTCATCTTTCTTTTCTTAGAAGAGAATTTTAGGCCAAACATTTTACTTCAACCTCAAGATTGGCCCCAGCCACTTGACACCCACCCCTCAGATATTTGCACACACGGATCAGCTCTCCTCTCAGCCTTCTCTTCTCCAGACTAAGCAGCCCCAGGGCTCTCAGTCTCTCTCAATAAGGGAGATGCTCAAGTCCCCCAATCATCCTTGTGGTTCTCTGTTGGACTCTCTGCAGCAGGTCCCTGTCTTTCTTGAACTGAAGAACCATAAACTGGACACAGTATTCCAGGTGTGAGCTCACTAGAGCAGAGTAGATACCTGTTCCTTTAGGGACAACACAGATCTATAGATTGCTGTGTATTGGAGAGGTGAAAGTTTAAACTAACAGCACATAGCTTTGGTTTAGTTCATTTTTAGTTCATTTTTAGAATAAACCCTCTAGCAGTTAAAGAAATTTTAGGCAACTGGTTTAGCAGGCTGTGATCCTGCTGTATTGCTACTGAAAAGAGATGGGTTCTCACCCTGGATCTCCTCTGGGAAGTATAAACTGGACACTCTTCACTGTGTGTCCTTTGCTGGCTGAGGTCTCTAGTTACCTGAACATAATGGTTGGGTTAACTACCAAAGTCTGGGCTGCAGGACTCAAATTTTAGACCAGTAAGAGACTCTCACCTTGCCCCGCTTCAGCTTACCAAGTAGGGATATCAGGATAGGGCCCAGGGAAAGGCACAATGTAAGAATGTCCCTGTTGTACTCCTCTGCATGTTACCTCTGACTGTTTTGGGAATTTGGGCCACAAATGTGCTTTTACTTTGGTTTTATAAAAACAACAAATCAACTGAGATTTTAGCAATATTATCTTAATTTATATTACGCTAATTTATATTATCTTAGTTATATTGTATTGTATTAATATCTTAATTATCTTCTCTTATATTATCTTGTCTCATCATTATATTATCTTGTTACATTTTCACATTATAGGAAACAGGCACAAGATGAACTTGGATCTGATGCAGTTTTCAGATCCCTATCCCTTTGACAACCATTTTACCAAAGACCATTTTTAATACCAAGTAGCTCAAACCACACTGCTGGGATACATCAGCAGACTAAGGCCCTGAACACACCTGGTGTCTGGGAAATAGAGAGTTCTTGGTTCTAGCCTTCTCCCAGCTGCACTGGGAAACCAGTTTTGCTTTTCACCATCTTAAATAACAGCTCTTTCCCTGGTCACCAAGAGTGACCTTTGTGTGTCACAGTGGCACTCTGGGATAAAGAACAAGATGCCTTTGTAGGAAATCATACTGTGTGTTTACAAGCAGCTTCTTGACCTTACCAAAGGAGCTGGGGAGCAACAGATAGCAATCTATTGTGTGAACTCTACCGTCCTTCATGTGAGACCTCCGAGCCCAGAAATGCAAGGTCACATCTCTGCCCTGTACTCAAGGAACAACAGAGATTTTCATGGCTGCTCAGAAGCATGATGCCCTTGTTACCATCAGGACTGTATCCTGCCCTGCTATGCAGGACCAACAAACCCAAGGAGGAAAACTACTTTCCCACTAGAAGCTCGTGCAAAGAAGTGTCAGTGGGTGAGACAAATTCCTCCACATTTGAAGGGTCTCCTAAAGGCATAGGCATGTTTCAGGAAGCCCTTTTATGCAATGAGAAGAAATACATTTGTTAGCTTCCTTCTCATGAGTTCATACATGCCACCTGGTAATACTTTCTTCTTGCTCCTTTGATTTAACAAATGGCTTTATCAGCATTTCTCATTAACTGCTTTAAGGAAGGGAAAAGGGTCCCAAGCAATGTGTGGGAACTAATGGTTTGGTTAGTCAGGGGAGAATTGTGTATTTTCATTGCATGTTGGGAATGAAGATGAGGAACAATGCCATCCTTCTTAATACAGAATCACGGGGGCTGGAAAGGACCTCAAAAGACCACCTAGTCCAATCCCCCTGCAGAGCAGGGTCGCCTATACCAGACTACACAGGAATGTGTCCAGGCAGGTTTTGAGTATCTCCAGAGAGGGAGACTCCATAGCCCCCCTGGGCAGCCTGTTCCAGTGCTCTGTCACCTTCATTTGGCTGCACAGCTAAGTGAACTGGAGAAAGGAATACCAAGAAGTACCCTTCACAGATTGTCAGGGGTTGGAAGGGAGCTCCAGAGATGATCCAGTCCAACTCTCTTGCCAGTTTCAAGAAAGATTCCTCTTGCCCTAGTGTCAGAACACCAGAGCTCTTTCAGAGTCATTGACTTTGCACTCATAGAATCATAGAATGGTAAGGTTGGAAGGGACCTCAAAGCTCATCTAGTTCCAACCCCCTGCCATAGGCAGGGACACCTCCCACTAGCACAGGTCACTCAAGGCCTTGTCCAACCTGGCCTTGAACACCTCCAGGGAGGGAGCAGCCACAACCTCCCTGGGCAACCTGTACCAGTNTCCATCACTAATTACCTGTGAGAAGAGACCAGCACCAACCTCTCCACAACCTCCTTTCAGGTAGTTGCAGACAGTGATGAGGTCTCCCCTTAGTCTCATCTTCAAACTAACCATCCCCAGCTCCCTCAGTTGCTCTTTGTAAGATTTATCCTCTAGAACGTGGCAGTGTGCAGCAGTGTGGTTACAATTTCACTTTCATAGAATCACTAAGGCTAGAAAAGACCTTTCAGACCATTTAGTCCAACTGTAGCCCAACTGCCATGACCACTAAACCATATCCTGGAGCACCATATCAACAGCTTCTTGAACACCTCTAGGGATGGTGACTTCACCACCTCCCCTGGGCAGCCTGTTCCAACCCCTCACCACTCTCTCACTAAAAAAATTTCTCCTCACATCCAATCTAAACCTCCGTTGGCACAACTTCAACCCATTTCTTGTTGCTGATTACTTTGGAGAAGAGACCAACAGATGCTGAAAGAGGTTTTTCTTCTTAGTAATAGTTCACATTTTCAGCATGTCCAGAGTTCTTCAACTAATTTACCCCAAATCAGTGCATTTTTACCAGTTCTAAGAAAAACAACAACTATTGAGGTAGCCAAAGCAGTATTTTGTGACATCTTAGCATGTGGTAGGTAAACAATAAAGAGCTATGGAAGAGAAGCTTTTCTCTGCTGGAGAAGTTTAACAGTGGAGCAGTCGCTGCCTAATGCTGTTGTGAGTTTTACTGCTCCTATTTTGCCAGGACATTTCTCATTTTGCACAAAGTGGAAACCCATCCACACCTCACAAATACAGTGCATATCCCTTCATTAATTGCACAGACTACAGCCCTGCAGTGTTTCACTGTGCAACGTTCTGCCCTCTGGTCATCTAAGTGAGAAGGCTGAGAGCTGCAAAAAGCCAAGTCTGATAGAAAAATACAAGCAGTGCATAAAGTGCTGCCTTCCCAGTAACTCTGAGTCCTCTGCTGTAAGCTGAAGTAGCCAGTGAGCATGCCTTAAGTGAATATGGGTAGCTCCCACCTGAGCCCAGTTCCCATCTACTGCTTAATGGAGCAACTGTAATTTATGCACAGGGAATCATGGAATGGTTTAGCTTGGAAGGGACCTTAGACATCATCTACATGCAAGCTTCCAGTTGTGAATGAGTCACCTAAAGCTATTCTAAACTCACTCTGTACTGTGTTGGGGTGTTTTGTCCAGTGCTTGCAGTTACTGGAATATGGGGAAGAGCAACACAGGTTGGATTTCCATGCTTTAAGTGGGTTCCAAGAGAGGAAGGGCTCACTATTTTTATCCCTGTGTGGCACCAGAAAGAGCTGTGACACTGCTAGTGACAAGCTGTCCCTGGAAGTCAAGCAGAATCATCCATGTAGTATCACACCTGATACAGTAAACTCTTGCAAACTGAGCTGCATCTCAATTCTAACACTACCTGCAAGGCAGATAATCACACTATTGTTAATTAAGAGTTAATGATACTGAAATACTTTAAAAGGCTGATTACACTTAGGTTTCCTTTTAAAGCTGCTGAAATGCCTTAGGAGCATCATCCTCACTGATCAATGAGCTCCCTGTCTTTGCAGGAATTTTTGACTGGTGTGTGTGGGTGTATAGATCAACCCCCCCTGGTACAGCAGAAAAGAAAGCACTAACTGGCATCAGTGGAGGCACAAGAAGAGAATATCACAGCAGCAATGAGTCTGATGTTTCTCCTCTTATACCAAACTTACAGTGACTTTACATTGACTACGCTGAAGTTCTCCCAGCTGCATCCCAAAAGTAAGACAATGATCTGGAACCAAAGAAATTATGCAAATTGGAGACAAAAATATAATATGGAGGAAAAAAAAAATGAAGACAACACTAGACCCTGCAGTTTTACCTCTACCTAGTGTCAGGTGATAGAATGAGAGGACATGGCCTGAAACTATGCCAGGGGAGCTTTAGGTTGAATGCTAAGGGAAATTCATTTACTGAAAGGGTGCTCAGGTATAGGAACAGTTTGCCCAGGGAGGTGGTGAAATCACCATCACTGGAGGTGTTCAGGAAATGTGTGGACATGGCACTTGAGGACATGGGGACGTGACTTAATGGCCATGGTGGTCTTAGGATGATCACAGACTTGTGAGGGCTGGAAGGGAACATCTCAAGGATCATCTAGCTCCAACTGCTCTGCCCACAGCAGGGGGGGTTGGATGATGGTTGAAGTCAGTGATCTTGGAGGTCTTTTCCAGCTGAACTCAATACCAAGATTCTATGAGTGGTATCAGGACAGCTGGCCATCTAGTTTTTTGGTAGCTAAGTTACCTGGATCCTATCCTAGCTGGCAGCTGCACCGCAGCTTTTGCACTGACTCTGAAGCCTTTGTGGTATTTCAGCCATTCCAGCAAATTCCCATTTTCAATAATAAATAATGTACCCCTATAAAGTCACCTGAGCACCCTGGGAGAATTATGGCCTTTATTATGTACAATTCGGGGTATATTAATCCTTACATTGAAAGATTTTTTTAGTGACCTGTCTGAAAGTTAGATAAATTATCAGAAACAGCAAAGGAAAATTACAGTAAATGTCCTTTAGTAGAACCACTGAAATGCCCTCTGCAAAATATGGGATTGTTTAGTTAGAGGAAGAGAACCCAGGGACAGACACGATCATTTTTTGTGGCATAGCTCTGAGGCTGATTACTTGAGTCAAGTGACCAAGCTGGGAACTGTGAACCTCTGGACAGTCATTTTCTTGCTATTACTAGTGGCTGTTTTAACCTACTCACCTATTAATCTACCATGTATTTTCACTGGATTGATGGAGCTTTCCTTCCAAGAAACATTTCATAGAGCAGTGCCTTTCCTCATTCAAAACAAGTCCTTTGCCTAAATCTGAATGCATAGGAAACAACCACTGAGCAACAGAAATGAAAGGGGATGAGGGGGAAAAGGTTGTTTAATGCAAATATTGCAACATAACTGAAATTAAAAAAAAAAAAAAAGAATTAAATGACTTTTTTTGATGAACTTGTTTAAAAGGGTCAGAAATGTGTTTGAGCTGTACAAGATTAACCTTTACTCATTGGGGAAAATGCAGACTTCGACAGCAATCCTCTGCAGTGGTTGCACTTGCTAAAAGTTTAAAACAGTAATTTTTTCCCAAGAAAGGTCATCTTGAGCTAAAATGTCAAATAAATTATTTAGATTACTGAATTAGAAAAGTGAGGATCTGACAGGCTGAATTTTTTATGCACATTAGCCACAGTCAGGGTCTCTATATGCCCTTTCTATTAAGTGCACCCCCTCTTCCCTTATTAAAAGTATCTCCATTTACTCCAATATATTCTCCTAAAGATGTGTCTTAGCATCTAAATATCTGGTCCCATTTTCTTCTTACTCACACAAAACAGGAAGCAATTTACACAAAACAGGAAGCAATTTATTTGACTCTTGCCCTTTTTTTTTGCCAATAGAAAAACTGATGTAAGGACGAGAATCTTGCCACTAGTTTGTAGAAGAAATTAAGTGACCAAAAAAAAAAAAAAAAAAAAATCAATCTTTAAAGTCTCTGTGTAGTTATTAAATCTTAAGTTCTAGCAGAGGAAATGCTGCAAAGAGAAGGAATATTTTGAGGGATCAAAAACGAAAGGATTGAAATGGAATGGGAAGAACTTTTAAGTAGGTGCTACTGTCACAGATATATCCTAGATTTTTTTATAGGGTAAACCCCAGATAAAAGTAATTACCAGAAAAGTGAAGAAAGTCATCTTCAGAGGCAGCTGCTCATATACAGGTGTTAGCCCAGAGGTTCACATCTGCACTTTCCAATCCTCCTCACATTCATAAGTACTACTGATAATGACTTGAGGCAGTACAAGAACCTCTATCCAAACACAATGACTCACGATGCAGCCAAACGACAACAGCAGCAAAACTTCCCACTTCATTTTCCAGAGCCAGCATTTGCTCATCGCTGCAGAGGTCATTCCACAAAACAATTCCACATTGATAATAAGCCTCCCCTAACTGGATTCCTACTGCAATTTTTTTCCCCCTCACCTGCCATGTATACTGTGGAGCAAAAGAAATTCTCAAGTAGCCAGTCCAAATGCTAAGGTGCAGGGCATGACAAAAAGGGAGATAATTTCAATTTACCAGCAGAAAAGTCCAATAAATCAGATGCTTATCCCCATCCCTCACTTTGCTAGTACTCCTGAGTAGGTACAGTGTCACAGCAGGCTTCCTCACAAGGCTGCAGTATATGTGGGTGAGGTAGTTAGCTATGTGTAAGTGTAGAGGTGGTGCAGCTGATGGCAATGGGCCACAGCTGTGATCTATCAAGAGGCCTCCTCTCACTGTTTTCCTAGGGCCCAGGTTCACCTGGCATCCCTGCAGAGGGAGGAACACTAGCAAAGCACAGCTGTGCCTCCATGGAAGGACTGAAAGGATGCTAGTGTACATCAGAACTGCAGGTGCCACACCTGTGTGAGTAAGTTTGTTGTGCACAGTTGCACCTACTCAAATCCTCTCATGCACTTGTTCCTTACATGCTGTTTTTTCTGCAACACCTGAGATTTTCATGTTTCTTTTGCACATAAATACCTGGCATGTGCAGCACAAACCTCCTATCACCCTAACCTGAGACTGACCTGTCTTAACTTCCTGTCTTGCAGTGGCACCCAAAGTATTCAGTCATTTGTGCCTCACTGAGAAGAGGGATTTAGTGAATGAGACAACCACAGACCTTACTCCTTGGTGGTTCCTTCTTTGACAGGGCAAATCCTGCGGAAGAGCAGCGCTAATAGAGCATGACGATGTGAAGAATAGAGCCCTCACTGCTGACATTTCTGTTGTCAAGCCAGGTATTATGCTATGATAAATAAAAAGCAATATTAAAAGAATTGTGGAAAGCTCTCTGGAATGAAGTTTCTCAGTGCTGCCTTACTCTGAAGACCGTTAGTACTTCTCCCACTCAAGGGTCTTTCATCTTATCTGCTATGGATTCTTCTCTTGTGGACTTGATCATAATTTACCTTTGTCAGTTCAGCGAAGCAGAAGTTTTAATTTGCCATACAGGCAAAATACTCAAGGGTCCTTTTAAGGTCTAAATTTAGGCAGAAACAGGTTCTTTTTTAAAATGTTTGTACATTCTACTCACTCTGACTGCAGCACTTGCATGTAAGGCAAGACATATGGGGGAAAAGTGGGAAGAATACATCAGCTCTTAAGTTCAATTTGTGAATTAATAATCAGATAAAAGTTCTTTATGAGGTAGAGCAAGCAGGAAAACTGAAATTTGAAAATATGAGCTAGGCAGTAAATCATAGGATGGTGCAGGTTGGAAGGGACCT